>CM060699.1:82747447-83027947 GCA_030686995.1 Artemisia argyi
CCTCGGTTCATGTTTCTTAAGACGTTCAAGCATGTTACCATTTGGAGATCTGCCAGTTTTCTTAAGCCTAACATATAAATCATTCATTCAAAACAAGAATAGACAAGTAATCAACACATAATCAACATCTAGGTTTCATTAGATCTAAGCAAACACAAGAGAGATCTAGCCTAGCATAGTAGAATTGAGACAAGAACAAGAGATAAACAACCAACACATAGACATATTGATTGAATTGAAAGTACACTTATCTCAATTACAATGCAAGGTCTCAAGGGTTTGGAACCCTTGAAAAACCTGTAAAAGAGGCACCAAAATCGTCTTTAGGGTTTCACCCAAAACTTCTCCTTTCCTTTTAATGAAAAAAACTAGAAAACTATATATAGGAAAAACAGTCTGACGGCGTCAAGAGTTAATTCTGACGCCGTCACCTCGCCGCCATATACTTCCTCGGACGGCCTTGATCCACTTATGACGGCCTATGTGACGCCGTCACCACCCACGGTATATTAATTTTGTCACTTTGACGCCGTCACGAGTCCGTCTGACGCCGTCACCACCTTCGATATTTAATTCTTCATGTCTGACGCCGTCAAGCTGATGGTCTTGACGCCGTCACCTTGTATTTTCAGCATGGAAATTTGGTACTTAGCCGTTTTCTTCACTTTTATGCTCCAAAAACGTCCAAAATAGCTTCTTTTCCAGAATTCACTCTCTAAACACCTAAAATCACAAAAGGAACGATTTAGGGTAATATTTGATCAAATAAAGTCGGATTCGGGCTTAAATGACCCCCTAAAAACGGATCATTTTTCGCCTCATCACAACCCAAGTTTCTGTCTTTGTTTCCCTTTAGTCAAATTTGTTGTAGTATCTTTGCTTCTCAACGAGTCAAAATTTTGAAAGCCCTCTAGTTCTTGTTTGAAACTTATCGAATCAAAAAAGAACTCGACTTCCTTTTTTTTGTTTTGGTATATGTCGAACTGTTTTTTTCAGAAGTTCGAATCCAAACAAATAGTAATACCACGCTACACGTCTATATCTTTCTTTGTGTGTTGTACTTGATCTCTTTCTTGAAATCTCTAAGTCTTGTTCACACGTCCTTTGTTTTCCATGCCTTGGTAACCTTTGGAACAAAACAGTCACGTCACTCGTTCCTTTTTCTTGCAGCAAAACAAACCAAAAGTCTTTGGTTTTTCTGTTTGTTGCTTTCGTTGTTGTTGTTGTTGTGTTAATCCGACACAACAAAATTTCCACACTCTTGTTTCCAATATTACTACGTATATGTTTTCTTCAATCAACAACGCTCTTGCTTTGTGTTTTTCTTCTTCAAACCGGTTCTATACTTTCTACACAAAGACTTTTGTTCTTCCTCGACACCAATTCGCTTGGTGTTAAGCGTTTGCAACCCCTTACGTAAAACAGATTGTGCACTATCCCTTCTATGTGTTCTTATTCAAATTCTTGTGTTTTCTTTGGAAGAATAGAAAGAAAAACAAGTTGTCTCTCGCTCAAGAAGAAAAACAGATTTTGTCCTTCTCCTATCCTGCGTATTCCTTGGCTTCGATGTGTATGATGTTTTCAGAATTTTGTTTGTGTTTCGGTGTAATAAAATCCTTGCTCTTGATGCCAATTGTTGTCCCACTTTGTCTCTGGATCGATTGTGATAAGTTGCAAATATATGAATAAGTAAAACTATAATTTTATTAACCTTTGTAATGTTACATGTATCTAACTATATATAAGGTTCCAAACAACATGTTTGAACCATCATGTTTGTTCACCAATGGTCATGTCCATTCGGTTTGTTACCCAACCGAATTAACTACCAAAGTTAGTTAATAACTTTCTAATCTACATAATTAGTCCTTCTAACTTTTAACTAAACTAAATAATACTAATAAGCATAAGTTGAAGATTATTTCGGGTCACATTTTTATTAGCAATTTTACCTCTATACATAAACTCGAAAACTGCCTTGATTGCAATTTTGGCCATTACTTATGTGCTAAACAAATAGGGTGGTCATGGGTCAAAACCTGTTGGGTCGGGAGCAGTTGACCTATAATTGCCCTGCTTCATTGATATCTAGGTTTGTACTATCCTAAAAGTAGAAGTTACAAGTGGTAGGATCGTTAGTTCTGTTTGGTAGTAAAGTGGTGTGAATGCTAAAAAAATTATAAGATTTTTTTGCCGAACTGTAAATATTTAAAATATTTATGGTGTGACTAGATCGATTTTTTATCGAACTGATGTGAAGGGGGTGTTTGGATTAGATTATTTTCCGCGTCTATCAGCTTATTTAAATTGTATATATTTGAACGTTTCATATATGACTGCGACAACTTTGTATAGTGAACTTAACGGCTTATCACTTATTGTTCATAAAAACAATATCAATTCTTAGGAATGAAAATATGAGTTAGTTGCGCTACATCTTTGTTTCTGATTTTTTATAGTTTCCAGACCAAGATCCAAGATTTCTAAATCTGTGAGGAATGTGAAATAATTATGCACACCTGAGTTAGTCATGTTATGTCTGCAATTGGTGGAAATACTGCTGGCCCAGGTTAGTTAGTTGCATGTTTTTGATGATGAAGCACCTTATTCTTTTCATTCTAACAAAATCATGGTCACTTGATGCTGTTGGGTGATTGCTTGCAGTCCAGGTCATGGGGTAAGGTAAAAAAATTCATACTTTTAGTATTAATACAAATTATATAAGTTAACGAATGCTGAATTATAGTGTTTTTTCCAGAGTACTGGAAATAGGTCCTCCAACTGAACCTTACCGTGCAATTCTTGGAGATATACAACTTGTGCAATAGCTCTTACACGTCACTATATTTTCAGAGGGTTGCAAGTCAGTTGTATCTGGTATAAATAAGCACATCTGAGGAAATGACACAGGTTAATATAAAACCATTTTTTTTTATCTCAATATGCAAACTATTGTCATGGACCTTGCTGATTATGCAGGTCTTGAATGGTTTTTATCTTTTACAGGTGGTATATGGAGCTAATTTTCTCGAGTTTTATGCAGAGGAGGCAAAGATATAGTTCCATCACCACTGTCTGATTGACGTTTTTCTATTCTTAAGAGGTGATAAGTTGTTTATATGCTGTATGAAATTTAGTATGTTGTCGAGCACATCATTATTCATGAAATTTGCAGCCTTTTTATCTTTTGCAGGTGGTATATAGAGCTAAGTTTGACGAGTTTTAAGAAGAGGACGCAAAACGCATTTATGGTGATATAATTCGATCAGCACTGTCTGATTGGCGCTTTTTTATCCTCAAAGAGGTGATTAGTTCTTTATATGCTGTATTAAATTTAGTATGTTGTTGAGCACATCATGATTCGTGAAATTTGAACCCTGCTGTTCTTGGTGCAATCACTCCATGGAATTTCCCATTGGCAATGATTACTTGGAAGGTGGGGCTTTTTCCGAAGGACTTGATTTTGGTTGTGTTTCAAAACAGATGTGGCGAATTGGTGAATTTTCATTTGCCAATGCCTGTTTCAGAATCTGCCCATATCGATATACTGTAACTCATAATGATACTTTAGATATTAGTGGTTGTACCAGGTTGGTCATGTTCTTGCCTGTGGTTGTAGAATGATCATAGAGCCCTCTGAGCTCACACCATTGACCGCCTTGGCCGCTGCTGAGCTCGCCCTTCAATCCGGAATCCCACCAGTATGTCTTATAAACTTGAACCATTGTATCATCTATTACACAATGTTTAAATTCATTTACGTTCACTTAAAACCACAAGGTGTCGTGAATGTGGTTATTAGAGATGCTTGATGGACTTTGGTGCGGGTGTTGTTCGACAACCCCCATATCCCAAATAATAGGCTAAACCAAACAGCCCTCCCTAAGCCCAGATAATAATAGGACGTACGTCTTCAAAGTATGTGAGTTATGCTCTTAAGGTTCAACAATTTCACAGTGCCTTGAAGGTTTCTATATTTTCCCTTACACTTGAAGATATTATTTCTAGATCATTGCTTTTCTGCTAAATTTAAAATTGTTCATCTTGCAGACATAGAATCTGAGTTGACAATGTTCCTGTGAACTTTTTAATCCTTACATATATACGACATGTACCTTAATTCTAACCTCATTGACTTTGATGTTTTCTCTATAGTTTTTGTACCAGCTTGTCAAAGCATATATGATATCACTAGAAGCATTTGCAGAAGAGTGGTATGAAAGATGTTCCGGTTTTACTTAAGTTTTTTGTTAATTCTTTTTAATGGATGACTAAACCGGGCACTTAATATCTATGATCATTTTCGTATATTTTTAGTAGGTTAGCTGTGAAAAAGCTCGACAAGAAATTGGAAAGAATTATGCAACATACGCATAGCATTGTATCTTTTCATCTGAGATTTTAACTACTGAAAAATCATTTTACATGCTACTTCTTTGTCATGTTTGTCGTATGATAATTGTGACACATGTTTAAAACTAATTCTCAGGATTTTTCAGCTCAAGTTACTGCCGAGAGACTCATTCGGTCACCATTATGCTTGAAGTTGTTTCACTACTTTATTTACAGGTTGGTACAACCCTTACTTCTTGCTTCTATAGAAATATGAACTACAGCGACAATAGTGAAATACATTATGATTTACTTATTTTTATTATGCTCACCTAAGTCATCTCATTTGTCGATATTGTAGTTTGAATACAGTTTCACGCAAGAGCTCTTCAAGAACCCAGGATGACCATTTCAGTTGCAAGTACGAAATTGAAGTTATAAAGATTTTCTTAGAAGAAGGTTACGTACATAATCTCCGCCAATTTTGTATTTAATGCAAGTCCTTAGTTTTAATCCCTTATAGGTATGAAAATTATTACTCTGAAAAATCGCATGAAAATGGTAAACAATTAAGTGTCTACACACAGCTAATTTGTCATCTATATCCTTTAACTAACAGAGAGACTGAATTTTCCATTGACCAGAGCTATATCGATGTTGAGAAATTGCTACTAAGAGCTATATGTTGTAACAAGTATAATATATACCCGTCTACATGAAATGTATATAGTGTTGGGGGAATATAGTCATATCCACCGAGCTGGGAGTGATGTTCTTTTTCACACCTGACTTGAAGAACCTGGTTTCGTGTACAATAAGGCCAGTTAATACAAAACTTCTTATATTTTTAACCAAGCCTTTATCATCTCTATTGCTCTGCATGCCTAATATTTTAAATGTAATTCATGCGTAGTTAGAGTATGTGATTCGCTGAACTGTTACAATGTAAAGATCCAATAGAAATTTTTTAAAACGTAAGTAGATAGTTTTGAATATGTTTTGACTACCTTATTTGATCATAAAAAGTTTGAGGTGGCTCATATATAATAGCATATAATTTTATATTGTGTCTTGAACTTCTCATGGCCCTTTTTTTTTGTTTATTTATGTTTGTTCAATGCTGCATGAAATCATGTACAAGCTGGGGTAACTCAAAATGAGAGTAATTGTAAAAATGGTTAAGAACACACAGATATGAATCCAACCAGCCTCCCCTTGATTCAATTTATTAACCAGCAGTAATACAAGTTACACAATACAGATTGAACTCTAACAAGAGTCAATCAGATTAAAGAACAATGAAGCCTGAAACAGCTGAATGATTACAACTAAACACCAGGCTGATCTATGAGATCAGACTTGCAAGAACCAACAAGAACACTAGACTACACTTTGTAAAGAAGTAGACGTCGATTAACTTGAAAGGTTGTCTTATTTCAAACCCATATGAGGGTTTATATAGGCTGAGAAGAAGAGCCAACCTCAACGGATATATGGAGAGCACTCACCAACTATTACAGCCATAAGCATGGGGAAAGAGGAAAATACCCCATGCTTCTGAGAAATAAACGGATAGCATAGGGATAACAAATGCATCTTGACACTTTGAGACCCTGCACAAACACAAACAACATAAAGAGAAACAAAGTTAGAAGTTAGAGAGTGATAGTTTCTGTTATGACAGAAACTACCCTTGCAAGTTTGGAAGGAATTTTAACACCCTCCCTCAAACTTGCACTCCAAACATGTCCATCAGACCCAGTTTATCACACAAAAACTTATGGCTTTTACAGCCAAGGGCTTTTGTCAAAATGTCAGCAGTTTGCTGAGAAGTATGAATCTTCTCAGTCTTAATAATACCAGCAGAAACTTTTTCACTTACAAGGTGAACATCAATCTCAAAGTGCTTGATTTTTTCATGAAAGACAGGGTTTCCAGCAATTTGAAATGCTGAGCTGTTGTCACAGTACAACACCACAGGTAAAGAAACTTTAATACCCATGTCTCCAAGCAGATTATTTAACCAGATGACTTCACAAGTACAAGAAGCCATGCTTCTGTATTCTGCCTCAGCAGAAGATTTAGACAAAGTAGGTTGTTTCTTGCTTTTCCAAGAGACCAAGGAGTCTCCTAAAAAAACACAGTACCCAGAAACAGATTTCCTTGTGACAGGGCATCTAGCCCAATGATGAGTGTCTAAATACTCATCATTTTATACCAATCTGAACTACCAAAACATACAAAAACACTCAAAAATGCATCATAATACTTAAAATATCTTAGAACTGTGTTTTATATGTTTCAAATACAAAATATGC
This sequence comes from Artemisia argyi, assembly GCA_030686995.1. Taxonomy (NCBI): domain Eukaryota; kingdom Viridiplantae; phylum Streptophyta; class Magnoliopsida; order Asterales; family Asteraceae; genus Artemisia; species Artemisia argyi. The sequence continues at coordinate 82,754,098 of CM060699.1, forward strand.
AAAAACAAATGAAAAACGTACCAAGTTTGCATAATTGGCAGTTTCAGTCCCTCAAGTTTCACAAAGTGTCAAAACTAGTCCCTAAAGGTTTAAAATAAATGAAAAGTCAACTTAAGTCCTTGGGAAACCAAAAATATTCACAAATGATCCCTGGATGAAAGTTTACATAAACTGGCAACTTTTACCCCTCAAGTTACAAAATTGGCAAAAATGGTCCCTGGGTATTCAAAACTTAGAAATTTACAAATAATACCCTTGTACTATTCATGAATGACAAAATGGAACAATTTTGATAAACTTTTGAGAAATTACAACCACAGTCCCTTAAAAATCCAAATTTACATAAATGGTCCCTGGAGTTTGAAAAATTACAGAAAAGGTCCCTGGATATTTTTAAATGAAAAAAATAAATAAATTGGTCCTTGGTTTATCATATTTGGCAAGTTAAGTCCTTTAAAATATTTTGGGAGAATCACAATAACAGCCCTTTAACTTTGCCAAGTTTACAAAATTAGTCCTTGTGTACACTTAACCAACCGGACCCTTATTTATTTAAATCCACAAACCAAACCCAATCCTAAACTACCCAACCCATACACACCCCTAGCCCAACATAAGCCCAGTCCAACACCCCTTTGTTATTTAAAACGGATCAAACCCCGTTTGACCATCCAAATACCGGCAAAACCACCACCACTGTTCACCTTCCACCCTCACTCCTGATTACCTGAAACCAGGGTGGTTTACCACCACCTCCTCACCTTTCCACCTCACCACCTACCCCCTCACCTCATACCTCCACCTCACAGACAAACCCACACCCCATTTAATGCAATTCATACTCCAAACCACTCCTAAACCTCTGTTTTCATCATAATACTCCAACTTGTCCTTAAAACACTCTCATTTGCCTCCTGACACCTCCACAACACTCCAATGATTCTTAATTGAAGACCTTTGGCCCCAAGTTAACGTGGAGGACTTTGGCGCCATTTTTCATTTAAACGATCTTGATCAATTCAGAGAAATGGATGGCTCAGATAAAGTGGGAAAAGCTCAGAAGGTGTTCCTAAACATAATGGAAGCTTATAAAAGGAAAGAGAAGCAGAGGAGTAATATATCTAGTTTAATTTTAAAAAGTGTATGTCGTATAATTTGTTTTAGAAGTTCAAGTGTAATCTAAGCTTTCAAATTTCAGTTTAAGTATCCTCAGTGTACTAGTGATCTTTTTAGTTAATAAAATTCAAGTTTGTGTTGTTATCTCAAATAATGCCATTTTCAATTTCATATCAAAAATCTCATTAAGCTGTGTACTTGTTATTGTTTGATTATATGGATTGAATAATCTCATATAAGCTCCCATAAGCTCAATAAAGCTTTTAGTAATCTACAAATCAGTTTAAGATAAAAAAATTCATCATATACAAATTTGGTCAAAGAAAGTCAACTGTGGCACTTGGTTTTGATTTCTGGGTTTCAGAAGAGATTTGGAAGCATAAAGCAGCTTTGGAGTATTGGTTTAGATCCTCAGGGGAGGAAATAGGTTGTTCTTGGTTCTTGGTTTCAAGCAGGAAAGCATTTTGTAAGTTCTTAAAAAATTCTCATAACTGTCTTTGTAGTGTAGCTTTGTTCATTGCTTATTTTTTAGTTGTTTCATGCTTATTCAGTTTTATATAGTTATAATATAACCTTAAATTAATACCTTGTATGTTGGAATTAATAGTTACTAAATAATCAAAGTTTCACAGTCAACTTAGTATAATTAGCATTAGTGCGTATTTGTGGTCATTATCTATTTCTGAGCACTTATTAATACTTAATATAACATAATAAGTTATGTTGGATCAGTAGGATAAGCTTTTATAGCCTTTAGCTACTTAAATTTCAAAACAGTCTAAGTATAAGGTGTGTTTGGATCAGGTTGTTCATCTGAGTTCAAGGTAGTTTGTGTTATTGTTTTTGCTTGCTTTAAGTCTTATAGTGTAATACTAGCTCAGAAAAACAAAAATACCAAAGTCTTAATTAGGTAAAAGTCAAAATCACAAGTATTTCTTCACCACAGTTAACTGTGGTGAAATCTGAGTCCATAACTCATCATATCTACTCATAAGTTATTAGAACAACTTAATTAAGTCTTATTATAACTTATTACAACATATTCAGTAAGTAGATTAAGCTCAAAGTTCATCAAAGTCAATTGTTCATAAAAATCAAAAAGTCAAAAATTCCAAGTGTGTCAAATTAGCAAGTTTTTCTTCATGATCTATAGGACTCATTAATAATTGGAAATCCAAACCAGTTGTTGAATTGTGTTGTGTGGTAGCTTAAACTTAATCTGTCAAAAAGAAAATCTAGGTTTGAAACTCATTTGCTTATTAAAAAGCTCAATCAAAGTACCTTGCAGGGCAAAAACATTGCCCTGTGCACATGTTTTAAGTAAAACACCAAGACCTCTTGTGTGCTCATTAGTGGACCCCACACCCCAACCCTTAGCTTAATTTATAGCTTATTAGTCCACCTTTTCACATTTAGGTTTAGTTTAGCCATTAGCTTATTGTAGCATAGCTTTTAGGATTCAATTTGTGCCCTACCCAAAACAAGCTACACTGATCACTCAGTGTACAACACCCATTTCAAAGGCTCATACAGAGCTTATTAGTAAGCCAAAAGCTTAGCTTCTTGGTTTAATTTGTAGCTTATCAACCCATCTTTGAACCCCTAGGTTTAGTTTGAACCCTCTCTTACTTTTGTGGACCCCACACTCATTGAAAGAGGACTGCAGGGCAAACCAATACCCTTTGCACCAGCTTACCACCACCACACCACCAACTTTAGTGGTGGCTGCAGCCCACACCAGTAGGTCCCACACCTCAAACTTAGTTTCTTACAACCCCCCTCCTACCCAGGTTCAATACTTGACCCTTAGTTTGACCACTAGATCAGTGGACCCCACCTGGACTTGTCCCTAAAGTCTGTCCCACTTCTGAGTCAGAAACCAAATAAGCAATTGCTTAGTTGAGCTTTCCAGCCTATCCTAGGAGCTTATCTCACCACATCTAGCTTAATTAGGTATAAGTAACTTAGGTAAACCAGATTTCACCATAGTGGACCCCACATAACCTCAACTTAGCTTATTTCTTAATTTGGTCAACTATAGTCAACTGTATAAGCTAATAAGCACTTACAGTGCTTATTCTTGATTTCCAAAGTAGTTGTCTTTGTTAAAGTTTCATTATTTAAGTATTTAAGTAGTTTTATAAAATAAAAACCAGAAAAAGCAAACATAAAAATAGTGATAGCTTCTATTTAATAGAAATTATCTAAATAATTTTCATCTTAGCTTATTAATAAGCACTTGTCCAATTTTATAATTTTATAAATTACCTAGTACCTTAAAGTAGTTAAAATAATTTTCTTAGAACTTTTCTAAGCAGTTTACTATTTATTAGATTTAAAACTAGTTTAAATAATTAAATAGGTAATATTAGTAATTAAATAGATTTCTTTAATTTTAATCAACTAAAGTAGAATTTTATATTTTTCCTGAGTTTTATAAAGTAGTTAAGACTTTTAAAAAATAGTTTCATAATTTCCACTGTTCATTTTCTAATTTTCTTATTTAATTTAATTAAATTAGATTTAAAATAATTAATAGGTAATTAATTAGTGGAATAACCTTAAATATAATTTTTAGTAGTTTTTATAATTTTATAGGATTCCTGTGATGGTTAATTAGTTTTATAAATTTTATCATAATTTTCTAAGCTAATTTAGTATTAATAGTAATTTAAAATAGTTAAAATAGTTTAATTATGTTAAATAGTTTATAATTAATAAAATACTCATAAAAAGACAAAAATATTTATTTTCATTTTTTATACTTTCTTCAAGTTCTTATTTAGGTTTAGAAATTATTTATTTAAGTTTTTAGGTTAATTTGTAATAGTTGTAATTTTTTTAGTTAAATTAAATTAAGTTTTAAATTAGATTTTAATTAGTTTTATTAATTAAATAGTAATTAAATATTATAATAATCATTTTCATAATTTCAATTTCATTTTCCATTTTCTTTAATTTTAAGTTTTCAAAAGTTTCACTTTTTACCCCTGCAGTTTGTAACTTGTTAAATACCACTTTTCTTTGTCTGTTATCTGATTATTTGATTTTGTGCTTATATCTGTATTTCTGTTATAATTTCATATTTTCCAAATATCAAGCAATCAGTAGTATAATCAACCCTCAAATCATCTTTGTTACTGTCCTCAGTACCACTCACTCTCATACTCGTTTACAAATACAATTTCAATCTCGTTGGGATTTAACGACCCGGGGATTTCCCTATACTTCCACGGTCAATATTAACTTGCACTTTCTCCCAGGTGGGCCTAACAGCTGCACACGGCTGACTGTTTGGTTTGAGAGGAGTCACCCAGTCAGAATCAGCATAAGCTTTAAGCTTAAGATTCCCATTTTTGTTAATTTGCACACCATTACCAGGTGAGCCTTTCAAGTACCTCAAAACCCTTAAAGCAGCATCCAAGTGAGACTCAAGTGGGGCATGTATGTACTGACTCAAGCAATGAACAGCATAGGAAATGTCAGGTCTGGTATGAGTTAAGTAAATTAACTTGCCAACCAGTTTTTGATAGTTACCAATGTTTTTCAAAGCTTTATCGTCAGCAGATTCAATGTGATTAAGGGTGGTGTTTTCAGGTAAAGGTGTGTCAACAGGTTTAGCAGCTAGCAGACCATATTCATGTAAAAGGTCTAAGCAATACTTTCTTTGACTGAGACGGATACCATTACTGTTTTCCAAAACTTCAATACCTAGGAAGTATTTTAACTTTCCCAAGTCTTTGATTTGGAATTTAGATTTCAAGAACACTTTGAATTTCTCAATTTCAACAATATCATTGCCTGTAATGACAATGTCATCAACATATACAAGGAGGACCAAAAACACATGCCCAGATTTCTTAGTGAACAATGAATAGTCATATTTAGATTGCACAAAGCCATGTTCATTAAGAGTGAGAGTTAATTTGGCATTCCATTGCCTAGGGGCTTGTTTAAGGCCATAAAGAGACTTATTTAGTTTCACAACTTTAGACTTGTGATTATCAAAGCCAGGAGGTAGAGTCATGTAAACATCCTCAGTTAAGTCACCATAAAGGAAAGCATTATTGACATCTAATTGGAAGAGACTCCAATTATTACACATAGCAACAGTGATCAAACATCTCACAGTGGACATTTTAACAACAGGACTAAAAATTTCATTATAATCAAATCCCTCCCTCTGGCTGTAACCCTTGGCAACAACCCTGGCTTTGTATTTATCAATTTCACCTGTGGATTTGTATTTTATTTTCCATAACCATTTGCTACCAACAGGTTTTCTTCCTTTAGGAAGTTCACATTCAGTCCAAGTATTGTTTTCCTCTAAGGTAGTGACTTCATTATTAATAGCTTGGATCCAGTGAATGTTTTTAGCAGCCTCATCATAAGAAGAGGGTTCAACTGACTTATTTAGGGTAGTGGAGAAACAATAATTGACAGGACTCAGATTAGAGTAACACACATATTTCTCAAGACCATATCTGACACTACTATTAACAACATAGTCATTAAATCTAGCAGGAGCCTTAGTGTTTCTAGTGGATCTCCTAGGAGTAGGCTGCACATGACTTATGTTGTGAGTGGGATTGAGTTGAGCATTATCAGAATCGGAAGGGACATTTCCCTCAGATAGAGTGTTTTCACCCATAGATGTTGTGGTGCCAGCAGTCTCACCATCAATAGAAGTATTTGTACTTCTAGGGCATGAAGGGGCACCACCATCATCATTGGGTGTAGGAATATTCCCCCTCTGTTCATCATTGGGATTATGGTCAGTATGTGTTTCATCAAAGAAATTCAGATCTTTTAAAGAAGAGTCAGAGTTCTTATTAGTTTGAACTCTAGACTTCATTTTAAACGGAAAAATAGTTTCATAGAATTGAACATCTCTAGAGTAGAAAACCATTTTAGAGTCAATACCATAAACTTTGTAAGCCTTTTTAGTACCAGAGAAGCCAATTAGAACACACTTTTCAGATCTAGCAGAAAACTTATCTGAATTGTTAAGCACAGAAGAGAAACACAAACAACCAAAGCTTCTTAAATGGGAAAGTCTTGGTTTCTGACCATATACAAGCTCAAACGGGGATTTCCCACTCAGAACAGTAGACGGCAACCTGTTAATTAAATAGGCAGCAGTTATGATGCATTCAGGCCACATACTTAAAGGAAGACCACTTTGAAACAACAGACTCCTAGCTACATTAAGCAGATGCCTGTGCTTTCTCTCAGTAATCCCATTTTCCTGAGGGGTATAAGCACAAGAAGTTTGATGAATAATACCAAGGGTGTCAAACAAGTTACTCATTTTGTTATTTATGAACTCAGTACCGTTGTCAGATCTCACAATTTTAATACTGCATTTAAATTGATTGTGAATCAGATTGAGATAACTAACAAACAGATTATACACTTCATCTTTAGTTTTAACCATATAAATCCACACAGCCCTGGTATAGTCATCAACGATGGTCAAGAAGTATCTAAAACCCTCTCTACTAGTGACTTTGTAAGGTCCCCAAAGGTCTAAGTGCACAAGATCACCAATGGCAGAACTCTTATGATCACTTAGGGAAAAAAGTTCTCTTGTCTGTTTGGCCTTGTGACAGATGTCACAAGGAGACACATGAGACCCTTTGGTAAACTTAAGATCAGGTTGAAGAAGACTGACAGCTTGGTCAGAAGGATGACCAAGCCTGCTATGCCATAAAGACTTGGAAACATGACAAGTAACAAAAAGTTTACCTACCATAGTAACACAAGAGGGAGAATCAAACAAATACAGACCACCATTTTCACTCCCAGTCCCCATGAGTTTGTTTTGAGTCATGTCCTGAATGTAACACTTAGATTCATCAAAACCAACAAGCATCCTACTATCTTTGATAAGTTTATGAACAGACAAAAGACTAACATGATACTCAGGGACAACCAACACATCATATAAGGTAACATTGGCAGAAAGTTTAAGGTTTCCAATATACATGATTTTAGCCAGAGTACCATTGGGATGTCCCACCGTGAGATTTAGATCAGAAATGTCAGTAATGTTGAACATGTTTAAAGTATTAACACTCATGTGTTGGTTAGCCCTTGAATCAATAATCCACCCATAACTAACATGAAGCACAGAGGTGTTGTTATTATAAAACTTGTGAAAATTAACATTAAAAAAAATGTTGTTGTTTAAAAAACTAGACATACCAAGAGAGTTGGCCTGCACATTGCTAGAAGGCATGTCTTTGATAAGACTCATCAGTTTCATCATCTGGTCATTGGTGAAAGTCATAGAACTAGGTCCATTTTCCACAGAAGAGGTCATAGAACTAGAATTAGCACTGTAAGAGGTTTTCTTATGACCAGGATGCCAAATGGGATACCCAACAACTTCATAACACCTATCACTGGTGTGGCCAGTTTTGCCACAGTAAGTACAGGTCCAGTTAGGGTTTTTGTTATTGCTATTGGTCACATACTTCTTATTGTCAGGAACATAGCCCTTTTTGTTTTTATTACCATTGTTAGACCAATTAGTTTTAGCAACAAAACTAGCAATTTGATTTTTAGATTCAGAACCAGAAGAGGAAGTGGTAATGCCTCTGTGAGACTCTTCTCTGGAAACAACAACAAAAGCTTCTTTCACATCAGGGAGAGATTCTCTAGAGAGAATGCTACTCCTGATTGGTTGATATATTTCATTAAGACCAGTAAGAAATTGCATAAGTTTCATGAGTTGATTATGTTTTGACACATCTTCCCTAGCAGAGCAAGTACATTTAGGCAATTTGGTCATAATGTCAAATTCTCTCCAAAGAGAGTTCAGTTTATGATAATACTCAGAGACAGTAAGGTCCCCTTGTTTAAAGTTATTGATCTTTTGCATAAGACTTAAAATGATGGAGCCATCAAGTTTATCATAAGTTTCTTTGAGTTCAGCCCAAACTTCAGAAGCATTATCAGAAAAAATTTGACCCAGATATAAGTCCTCAGACACAGAGTTTAAAATCCATGACAAAACAATAGAGTTGCATCTATCCCATTGATTAGACAAATTATTACTACTGGCATAAGTGGCCTTAAGGCATTTTCCATTTATAAAACCAATTTTATTTCTGGTATTTATAGCAAGAGTCATAGCAGTAGACCAAACCCTATAGTTTTCAGTTCCAGTGAGTTTGACAGACACAATAGAGCTAGAACTAATGTCATTAGAGTGAAGGTGCAGAGGGTTACTCAGGTCAAGACTACTAATAAGGTCATCATTAGCCATAATCAAGCAGAAAAGCAAGCACAAAAAACACCTCAAACCAAGCAAAAAAGCAAAGAAAAACACTCACACCCAAGATATAACAAAGGCTTTAGTCTTTGGACTGGGGTTGGCCAGAGCAGGTTTCCACACCATTCAAGATGGAGGGTCAAGGTGTTAACCGAACCCGTTTGCACCCAGAAAACCAGAGCCTTGTTAATCTTAAAGGAAGAAAGAGAGACTTACAGTGCTTTAGAGGAGAGGAAAGCGGAAAGAGCCTCACAATACTCTTGAAAAGAGATATTATAAGGCAAAAGGGCCCAATAAGCGTCAGAGAACACAATAGCCACAAACGCCCAAATTAAGAAAAATTAGGGTTCCAAGAATCAAACCCTAATTCTTCCTATTTTACTGCAACCAGCAATTACCCCAGCGATAAACGTTGAGTAAACAATGATAAGCCCAGAGAAGTCACCAATTTCAGAAACCCCTAAATTGATTGAAAACCCTAGATCTTGAAATCACCGAATCAACAGAGCCGTAGCTCTGATACCATGTAAAAATGGTTAAGAACACACGGATATGAATCCAACCAGCCTCCCCTTGATTCAATTTATTAACCAGCAGTAATACGAGTTACACAATACAGATTGAACTCTAACAAGAGTCAATCAGATTAAAGAACAATGAAGCCTGAAACAGCTGAATGATTACAACTAAACACCAGGCTGATCTATGAGATCAGACTTGCAAGAACCAACAAGAACACTAGACTACACTTTGTAAAGAAGTAGACGTCGATTAACTTGAAAGGTTGTCTTATTTCAAACCCATATGAGGGTTTATATAGGCTGAGAAGAAGAGCCAGCCTCAACGGATATATGGAGAGCACTCACCAACTATTACAGCCATAAGCATGGGGAAAGAGGAAAATACCCCATGCTTCTGAGAAATAAACGGATAGCATAGGGATAACAAATGCATCTTGACACTTTGAGACCCTGCACAAACACAAACAACATAAAGAGAAACAAAGTTAGAAGTTAGAGAGTGATAGTTTCTGTTATGACAGAAACTACCCTTGCAAGTTTGGAAGGAATTTTAACAGTAATTGTTAGCTATTAAGACCTGTTGACTTTGTAGTAAAAGGGTGCTATATTAGTTAACTCTTTCCTACACCACTCATTCCTACGAGCTATTAAAAAAATAAGATAGGGGATGTATAAGTAAAGTGATAGAGTCGCAACTAATGCCAATGTGGTATGGTTGTACGTAATGGATTTTTTCTGTCAACAATGTATCTATTGGAACTTAATTTATATGTCCATAAACACCGAGGTATATCTATTACAACTTTGTAGTCACATGCTAATATATTTAGTGTTTATGTGCAACCTTTATATCTTATTTTTCGTTCACTAATTTATTCCAATGACATTCATAAGTCTGGACCAATTGACGTAACTTAAGTTTTTAACGATATTTATAAGGCTTGCTCGCTCATCGAACGGGCTATGCTTTGATACTTTTGCTTTTACATACCAGTTTGAAACTTTTTTTTGTCTCATATTCGATAACCTTTTATTTCTTTTCGTTCTTAATGCATTAAATAAAAAATTGATACGTTTATATCTTATTTTTCGTTAACTTATTTTTTCAAAATGACAATTATAAGTCATGCCCGCCCTTAAAAATTGACACGTTTTTTCGTTAACAAAAAATGCAACTAAACATAAATAAATACACTTTAAACAATAATAGAAACCAACGTACTTAAGTAACAAATTTCCGTTAACAACAACCATCACAAGGGATTAGTACAATGTTCTGTTAAATAGAAATTTATATGTGGTATTATGGCCTTATCAGAAGTGAAGATCAAGATTTTTTACATGCTTTCTCACACTTTTGATTGTTCTTTTTTATATATCTACATGAGCAATTTCATTTGCATTTTATTTAATCCATTTTGTGTTTCAGACATTTTTCGTTATTCTTTATCAAGCATTTTACTACTACTTTTATCTTTTACACAATTCTTAAAGCGCCACCCATAGTTGTTGTCTCAAGGGCCTGTTTTGTATAAAAAAATTTATTTGGCATTTGAACTAAAAACATATATTTTGTAATGGCATATCATTTATTAAATTTTATTCCCTTTTATACAATTACTGATCATTTCTTTATGTTCTTTAATCACTCTATAAATATTTGATGATATTCGTAATTAATTAACCGTCACTTAATTTATTCTTAAGTAACAAATTTCCGTTAAACAACACCATCACAAGTAAAATTACAATTAATTAACGACCAACTAATATTAAGCAACAAATAATTACAAGTCATGCCCGCCCATCGGACGGGCTTCGAAGTCTAGTGTATATATATATATATATATATATATATATATATATATATATATATATATATATATATATATATATATATATATATATATATATAACAGGAGGCATTTGAAGAATATGCCACCTCATTGCCCAGTCAATGCCCAGTAATTCAATTTCAGCCATGTCATCAGCAATGTCATCACATGCAATACCCAACATTTTTTTTAATTTAATTATTTTTTACAAATAAATTTCGGATTTATCTTTTGCTATTAATAAATTTCGGATTTAATTTGTACAAAAAAGCATGGTGTTGGATTCGAACTTGTGTCTATTAGTTAACAAACAAACACTTAAACCATTGGAACAAGGCAGAAGTTGTGATAGACAATTCAAAATTAAAATGTAATGTCTTAATCACAACACATTATTTACACCATTTATGTAACACCCCCAATTCATGATGCAGCGGAATTCAACTTGGGTGTTACTCGACGGCACAACAGTCATAATAATAGAAAACGATCTCTAACCGAGTCGTATTAAAAAGAGTTGTCATTCATATTTATTCAAATATATGAGAGTTTACATAGTAAGGTCCCAAAAAGGTTCTATGTTTCAAAATACATCAATATAAAGTCTTTGATGTTTTTATCGAATGACATAATAGTTTATAGCCTTCTTCCTTCGGTACGTGCCCTTCCGCTCCATTCTTGATTATCATGGACCTGGAATACATGCTTAAGAGGTCAACACAAAGGTTGAGTGAAATTCATAGAGTTTGTTTAACGGTTGAACACAATATGTTGGTAGTAATGAGTTAATTAGACTCATACTTATGTTAGAAAACAAAACAGTTATTATTATATACTAAGCTCATGCAACCAATACGTTAACGGGTACCAATATCAATCGGCGGTTTTGTTGCCCCGGTAAGTACTTTGCCGTCATACTTAATGTTTTCAAATATAATGCATTCGTTTGAACTAATCTGCTCAAACAAATGGGATTCGTCAATCCCAATAGGCCTATTCACAATACTCGCGCTTACTAATACTAGTGATTAAATGGTTCATGATAGGGGCCTAGGATTGGCAAGGTAGGTACTTAGTAATAATAAAACAATCAGGCAGCATACAGTTTCAAAGCATTGTGTTCGGTTTAAAAGTAGCATGTATTCCCCCCAAGGGTTTGTAAAACATTGAAGTAATGTAAAGTGGGGCTATGAACTCACCTTAAGTAAGATAGCAAGTAATGAAGGTAATGGTTGGATCGTGTAGGTTTCTACGAGCAACCTATAATAGAATGTCGCGACTTAGGATTTGAGTAATGAATATGAAGTAGTGCTTATATATATATCTTGCATTTAGTCCATGATGTGGTATGATGTATAGTGTAATTCTTTGAAAGAAAAGATTCATGAAACATGTATGTTTTGATATATCGTTTACTACCGTTCGGGCCGACATAATTCAGAAGTCATGTTAGTAAGCGTTCGAGGAGCCAGGACACTTTAACTCGTAAATCCACAACTCATCTCGACGGCTTACATAATGAACTCCTCACATGAGGCTCCCTACTATTGTAGTAGTTGATAAAATATATAGATATAAGTTTTGATCCGAAAAGTTACATGTCCGATATTTGAGTAAACTTATGAAAGTTTATTAGTACATGAAGATTGTTATTAGGGGAAGTTTCATAAGTCCTGTATGACCATTTTTCCTTGTAATATCTCATGGTTCCTTTTTAAGTGAAGTAGATCCAAGTTGCTTGTTCAAATTATCACCAATTCCTTGCTTCATGTTTTCGCCATGACCTTTGGTCCTTGTTCCAAGGTCATGAGACACAACCTTGGCTCTAGCCATGGTGGTGGTCTTGATTATAGGTCATAAGACCTCTTGTTCCTTTTAAAGTATAACCATGATATATTGACTTATATATATGTAAATAGCTGTTAAGAAACTGAGAAATATCTCACTCGTTATTGATTTTCTGGAGACGTGCTCTGGACTTTTTGAAGAAAACGTGATTCCGGACAACTTTCGTGTTTTAACTTTTTCATGAAACGGAACAGAAAGGCCTCTTTTTGCGTGTTTTAGGTTCTGTCACAGAAACTATTTTGGCAGTTTTGCCGGAAAGTTTTGGTAACTTCAAATCGCCATAACTTTTGACTCGTATACTCTTTTTAGGTGGTTCAAATTGCTATGGTTTCCTTGTTAAGTCCTCTACTGTAATATGTAATGATACAATATCATAATTTTATCATTTTGATCAGGTTATACCAAGAAAGTCACTAGTTTGCTTGTTTTAGTAACTTATCTTAACAATCAATTTCAACAACATGTTTTACTCATTTTTATACATCATGGACATTTATACAAGACATAATATAGCAAGAATAATATGTAAATAACATGAGCATGATCATTTAACAAGAAGCATGTTAGGTTTGGCTTACAACTTTTGGCTTTCAAAGATGAAAGGAAGTTAACATGTAAGGATAGGACTTTGATAGACTTGCTTCAACCCACTTCACTTCATGCAATCTTTCTACTCTTGTAATCTTGAAAGATGGATGATGAAGGTTGAGGTGACTTGAGTGGATTCAAACTCAAGAGAAATCACCAAGTATATGAGGTTATGGAAGTGTTTTGATAACCTAAGATCAAACTAGGGTTTCTATCTTGAACTTGCACTTGAACCTTGCTAGAATTTGGAAGAAATAAAGCTAAGTGTGTGTGGTTTGGTGTGTGGTGATGGACGGAAAACAAGGGGAGGGGGGGGGGGGGGCTTTTATAGGTCTTTGAGGAGGTTACAAAGTATGACTTTGTCAAAGCTTTCCTAACAAGCTTGTACACATGTATACATCTCAACACCACTTAGCTTAGGATCAAGCCACACCAAAGGTGACTCCCCCCCCCTAATGGCGGTTCACAAGGCTAGGGGGATGAGTTGGCTTGGCTTGGTATTATCCTAAGTTATTTGGATGAAACTTGACTCCGGGAAATGCCAACCGTAAATGATTAGGCCTCAAAACGTAAACCCGGGTGTCGTAAAATTATAGAATTTGAAAGTATTGTTAAACATGTCCATATGTTCCATAATAAAATATAAAATGAGTGGTAGGTTCCATTTGGGTGGTAAAACCCTGCTAAAACTGGAAACACGGGTATAAAACGCGTAATACGTAAAATGTACGAATATTGCGTAAAATTGAGAAAAGTAAAATGTTACTTTTCTAATAGGTTATAAATGATTTAAAATGACTTATAATGTCTAGACTGGGCTCAGTCTAGTGTCGGTTGGTATTAAATGTCTTTTAGACATCAAACCGTAAACCTAAAAATCAAGGAATGACTTATAAAATCAAGGGATGATTTTTGGTCAATGGAGGAGGGAAAACTATGTTGACTTATTCTAATAAGTTGAAAACTCAAATTGTCTTAGAAACGCGGTGCAGGTATAGGCTAGGGTTACGGCTGAGTAAAAACGCTTAAAACTGAAAATTCCAGTTTTTCACGGCCGAGGTTTATTTTTGGTCATGTTTTTCTCAGTCATGATTTATTCTCAAATAAATCATGAGTCTGTCAAACATTTTTCTGATGTGGGGTCACTTAACGGGGTCGAATTTCATTGTGCGTAGAATTTCTGAATGACGTTTTACCCTAAAACGTGTAATTCCTTAATAACTTTCACGAAAATGATCTGACGAATGTCAAACATTTAATTTGCCATGGAAATGATTTATAACTCGAGAATATGAAATAAAAATCAACTTTCGGGAAAATTTCGGGAAAAATGAAAAGTAAAAATGAATAATGAAATTTTCCGAGAATAGTAATTAACCTGAAATTGCGAATTGTTACAGTCTCCACCCCATATGAGAGCTCCGTCCCGGAGATCAATTTGCGTTAGGAGTAGAAGCTTCGTTGGTAAAAAGGTGTGGATATTTCTTACGTATCTGGTCCTCTCGTTCCCATGTGTATTCAGGACCACGTCGTGAGTTCCAACGAACTTTGACAATTGGAATACGGCTTTGATTGAGTTGTTTGACCTCTCGGTCCATGATTTCTACGGGTTCCTCAATAAATTGAAGATCGTCATTGAGTTGAATTTCATCGAGTGGAATCACGAGTGATTCATCTGACAAGCATTTCTTTAGGTTAGATATATGGAAAGTGGGGTGTACACTACTGAGTTCTGATGGAAGCTCAAGTATGTACGCCACAGGGCCAACCCTGGCTAGGATTTTGAATGGTCCGATGTATCTTGGGTTTAGTTTTCCTCGTTTACCGAATCGTATCAAGCCTTTCCAAGGCGATACGTTTAGCATAACCCTATCTCCGACTTGGAATTCTAGGGGTCTGCGTCGTGTGTCGGCATAACTTTTCTGTCGATCTCTTGCGGCTTGTAGTCGACTCTTGATTTGTACAATCTTATCCGTTGTTTCTCGTATGAGTTCTGGTCCAGTGAGTTGAACTTCTCCCACTTCAGCCCAACAAGCAGGTGAACGACACTTTCGACCGTAAAGTGCTTCAAACGGAGCTGCTTTAATACTTGTATGATAGCTGTTGTTGTAGGAAAATTCGACTAATGGTAGATGAGTATCCCATCCTTTTCCAAAATCTATTATACAAGCTCGAAGCATGTCTTCAAGTGTTTGAATGGTTCGTTCACTCTGACCATCGGTCTGAGGATGGTACGCAGTACTCATGTCTAGATTTGTTCCAAAGGCGTCTTGGAGTGACTGCCAGAAATTGGAAGTAAATCTACCATCTCTGTCGGATATGATGGATATTGGTGCACCATGTCTCGAGACTATTTCTTTGATGTACAGTCGGGTTAGTTGTTCCATTTTGTAAGTCTCTTTGATTGGTATAAAGTGTGCGGATTTTGTGAGACGATCAACTATGACCCAGATGGAGTCATAACCGCTTGATGTCTTTGGGAGCTTGGTAATGAAGTCCATAGTAATTCTTTCCCATTTCCACATAGGAATCTCTGGTTGTTGCAATGGACCGGATGGTTTTTGATGTTCGGCTTTTACTTTGGAACATGTAAGACATTTGCTAACGTATGTTGCAATATCGGCCTTCATGTTTGGCCACCAATAGAGTAACTTAAGATCATGATACATCTTATCAGATCCTGGATGTATGGAGTATTTAGACTTGTGAGATTCATGCATGATCAAGTCTCGTAGGCCACCATAAAGTGGTAACCAACTTCGACCTTGGAAGCATAGAGTTCCATCTGAACGGGTTTCGAATTTCTTTTGTATCATGCCATCCAACTTTTCCTTTTGGATGTCTTCTTGTTTCACCGCCTCAGCTTGAGCGTGAAGGATTTGAGTAGGAAAGTTTGAATTTATGGTTAAAACTAAGGCTCGGACTCGTAGTGGTTTAACCCGTTCCTTTCGGCTCAGGGCGTCGGCTACTACATTTGCCTTTCCTGGGTGGTAACGAATGTCGCAGTCATAATCACTTAGTAATTCCAACCAACGACGTTGTCTCATGTTTAGTTCTTTTTGGTTCAAAATGTGTTGTAGACTTTTATGATCGGTGTACACAGTACATCTAGTACCGTATAGATAGTGTCTCCAGATTTTTAGTGCAAAGACCACAGCTCCTAACTCTAAGTCATGAGTGGTGTAATTTTCCTCATGAACCTTGAGTTGTCTTGATGCATAAGCCATGACCTTATCGCGTTGCATCAACACGACACCTAAACCTTGGTGCGATGCATCACAATAGACTACAAAATCTTCGATCCCATCTGGCAATGCTAGGATAGGAGCACTACAAAGTTTCTGTTTGAGGGTTTGGAAAGCTTTTTCTTCGTTTTCATCCCACACGTATTTCTTGTCTTTCTGAGTTAGCTTAGTCAAAGACTTTGCTATTGAGGAAAATTCTTCAATAAACCTTCGGTAATACCCGGCTAAACCCAGAAATTGACGAATTTCTGTAGGTGTGGTAGGTGTTGGCCAATTTTTGATAGCTTCAATTTTAGCGGGATCGACATGTAAACCGGTCTTGTCAATCACATGCCCAAGGAATTGTACGGATTGAATCCAAAATTCGCATTTGGAAAACTTTGCATACAATTTCTCTTCCTTGAGTAGTCCTAAAATTGTTCTCAGGTGTTCTTTGTGTTCCTCTTCGTTTTTGGAATAAATGAGAATGTCGTCTATGAATACGATCACGAATTTGTCCAAATATGGCTTACACACCCGATTCATGAGATCCATGAATACTGCCGGTGCATTTGTTAATCCAAATGGCATCACTTGGAATTCATGGTGACCATATCGTGTCCTAAAGGCTGTTTTTGGAATGTCTTCATCACGAACTCTAACTTGATGGTAACCTGACCGTAGGTCAATTTTTGAGTAATAGGTTGAACCTTGTAATTGATCGAATAAATCATCAATTCTTGGTAGTGGGTATCGGTTCTTTATGGTTAATTTGTTTAGTTCACGATAGTCAATACACATTCATAGTGACCCATCTTTCTTTTTCACGAATAAAACTGGAGCTCCCCAAGGTGAGGAACTGGGTCGAATAAATCCCTTGTCCGAAAGTTCTTATAATTGATTTGATAGCTCTTGCATCTCTGAAGGTGCTAGCCGGTATGGTGCGCGGGCAACTGACACCGCTCTTGGTATTAAATCAATTCTGAATTCTATTTGACGATTTGGTGGTAGTCCGGGTAAATCTTCTGGAAAGACTTCAGGAAACTCACGGGCGATAGGAACATCTTCGAGACGTTTTTCATCGGATTTCTTTTCGGTTACGTGGGCTAGAAAAGCATAACATCCTTTCTCAATGTACTTCATGGTTTTGATACATGAGATGATGTTTATTCGAGTTCCACTTTGATCACCACGAATGATCAAAGTTTCATTGTCACATGGAATGTGCACAACTCTTTCACCACAAATGATGTTAGCTTGATGTTTAGACAACCAATCCATGCCAATAACAACATCAAAACTTCCAAGTTCGATTGGCATAAGATTGATGTTAAAGGGGTGGTCTAAGAGATTAAGGGTACAGTTTGGGATTACGGTATTGGTATTTACTAAGTCACCGGTAGCTAGCTCAATACTATAACTAGTGGTTAAAGTGATTGATGGAATATCAAGTAAAGGCGCAATTTTAGTAGATATAAAGCTCATATCAGCACCAGAATCGAATAAGACTTTAACAGGAATGTTATTGAGTAAGAACGTACCGGTAACCACGTTCGGGTCTTGGTGTGGTTCTCCATTTCCCATGACATAGGCTCTACCGCGAGCACCTCCGCCTTGTGGTCCTTGGTTTCGAGGACAGTTGTTCTTGAAGTGTCCCTTTTCACCACACCCAAAACATGTAACTATGGGCTGTGTGTTAGCCCTAGTAGCTTCACCCTTGCCTCTACAATCCCTGGCAAGATGTCCGGGCTTTTGACACTTGTTGCACTTGGCCGGGCAGGGACCTTCATGATGGTAGTTGCACTTGGTACATTGTGGTAGAGTACCAACGTATTTACCACCGGCTGGTGCAGCAACATAAGCCGTCGTGGCTTCTTGTCTTTTGTTCTGTTAATTGTGATGGTTGTTGTTTCGGGTTTGGTTGTTGTTGTTGTTGTTACTTCCACGGTTACCATCCCATGGTCGCTTTTTGTTGTTGTTCTTGTTGTTGTTGTTGTTACGGTAGTTGGAGTTGTTGGGGTTATTGGTATTGCTGGCGTTGTTGGTGTTGTTGGGGTTGTTTTGCTTTCGGGTTTCTGTCATACGTACCACTTAATCCATGAGGCTGCGGGACACCCGTATAGCTTCATCAAGTTCCTTGGGATTTGCCGAAGTCACATTCCCTTGTATGCTTGATGGAAGTCCCTAGATATACCTTTCCAACAATTTTTCCTTTGTGGAAACCATTGTTGGACAAAGTATCCTCAATTCTTGGAATCGACGGTTGTAGGTTATGATGTCATTCCCCTTAACCGTATGATCCCAGAATTCAACCTCTAACTTCTGCATTTCACTGCGAGGGCAGTATTCCTTGATCATCATTTGCTTCAAATTAGCCCAAGTAATCTTATAAGCATTTTCAATGCCCATTGGTTGAGCAATTGAATTCCACCATGATAATGCCTCATTCAACAGAGTACTCGTGGCATACTGAACTTTATCACCCTCAGTACATTTACTGACCAAGAATACCGACTCCACTTTTTCAAACCAGCGGGTCAAACCTACAGCTCCTTCAGTACCCTTAAATTTGATGGGTTCACATTTCAAGTAGGAAATGAACGAGCAACCCTTTGGTACTGTAGCAACATTTGTCACTGGAGGGATAGTTGGGTTTGGTCCTCCAAGGTTAAGGCTGGCAATTCGGGCAGCTTCTGCAGCGATAGCAGCTTCCGCAGCAGTGGCGGCTTCAGCGGCTGCTGCAGCATCAGCGGCTGCTGCAGCATCAGCAGCTGTAGCATCTGCAGCACCAGCAGCTGTGGCAGCTGCTGCAGCTACGGCTGCTCGTTCCGTGGTGAGTGCTGCGTTGACACTGTCCTTAACTAGCTTGCGAATGGCAGCTTGAGTCATTGCTAGTGGTGTCTTCTTCTTTGGCGCCATGATTCTATTGTTCAAAAGATACGTTGTAATTAGAGAGTTGTGAAATGAGTACAATTTTTGATAAGAATGATAGGATAATAATGTTGAAACTTAAAAGCATAACACATGATAGTATATAAAACAAGAGTTTTATTCATATAACGTTGATTGATTTACAAAATCGAAACCTATTACAAGTTCCTTCGAAACTTACTAACTGATACTTTCAGTTAGTAAGTACAACGTTTCTACTATCGCTATTACATGGATTAGTACAAAAGATAATTAGTACTATAACACTAGTCTAACATCGGTTGGGAGATTGTTGTAGTCCGGACGGATTTTTATTTCCGTGTGTTGCTAACACATCTACACTTTCATTTGGACGGTATTCTTTGACATCCTTTTGGTATAGCCTTTGTTGTATGGCACTCATTTGAGTTTGCATTCCACACAAATCATTCTTAAGTTGATACCTGTCAAAGTTTGCGACATCTAACCGGATTTCTGTGGTATTTAGGCGGTTAAGTAGTTTATGAATTTGTACCGCATCTTGTTCTTGGGCCCTCTCAACCAATGTGAGTCTATCCTTGACATTATCCAAGCCGGTCAAGGGATTTAAGGCTATTTCCCCAAGATGAGTCAAGTCCCTCTTGACATAGCTCATGTCAAGCATAAACCAATAGAGGTCATCTCGAGCATTCATGGCATCCATTTTGGCAGAATTTACTTTGGATATATAGTCGTTCATTTGTCTTGCCATGCTTTGAACTTTGAGTTGGGTTAGGTCGAGGGCTTGTTTCAAAGAGTAGATTTCGTATTGAGCCGAGTTCACGAACATATGTGTAGATGTAGATGTTCCGCCGAATTGGTAAGTAGACTTCGGAACTTGAGCTGGAGTGGTACGGTTAGATTCGGATGAAATTGGTGAAACAGGAGGTGGAGATGTTAATGGTGATAGATGTGGCACCACTATTTGTTCCTCTGCTTCCCCAATGTCATCGATGCCTTCGATGTCAATATCCATTTCAGGATCTTCTTCGTAATCATCGATGTTTATGTCCATATCCATTTCAGGATCTTCGTCCGAATCTACATCTAGATCCTCGTAAGGTTCTTCCTCGTCGTCGTAGTCAATTGGTTCAAAGTAAGGATCATCGGGTCCGGGAAGAATTGGTAAATACTCAGGCATAGCAGGAAGATGATCGGGAGATGGAGGTGCGGACATGATGTCTATAATTAGTATTTCGATGTCAAAAATAAATCAAATATTTATGGAAAATGCTCAAACTATGGCAATGTGCATATAACAATATACAAATATGTTCATGTAGCATAACATGTGTAATAAGTCCATAATCTTCTGGAGGATGGAAGGCACGAAGAGCGGAAGGCTTTAAAAATGTTTTTGCTTGTGATTGTAGTTATAGTTTAGGTCTCACTTAGACCCGTTTCTCTATAACCATGGCTCTGATACCAATCTGTAACACCCCCAATTCATGATGCAGCGGAATTCAACTTAGGTGTTACTCGACGGCACAACAGTCATAATAATAGAAAACGATCTCTAACCGAGTCGTATTAAAAAGAGTTGTCATTCATATTTATTCAAATATATCAGAGTTTACATAGTAAGGTCCCAAAAAGGTTCCATGTTTCAAAATACATCAATATAAAGTCTTTGATGTTTTTATCGAATGACATAATAGTTTATAGCCTTCTTCCTTCGGTACGTGCCCTTCCGCTCCATTCTTGATTATCATGGACCTGAAATACATGCTTAAGAGGTCAACACAAAGGTTGAGTGAAATTCATAGAGTTTGTTTAACGGTTGAACACAATATGTTGGTAGTAATGAGTTAATTAGACTCATACTTATGTTAGAAAACAAAACAGTTATTATTATATACTAAGCTCATGCAACCAATACGTTAACGGGTACCAATATCAATCAGCGGTTTTGTTGCCCCGGTAAGTACTTTGCCGTCATACTTAATGTTTTCAAATATAATGCATTCGTTTGAACTAATCTGCTCAAACAAATGGGATTCGTCAATCCCAATAGGCCTATTCACAATACTCGCGCTCACTAATACTAGTGATTAAATGGTTCATGATAGGGGCCTAGGATTGGTAAGGTAGGTATTTAGTAATAATAAAACAATCAGGCAGCATACAGTTTCAAAGCATTGTGTTCGGTTTAAAAGTAGCATGTATTCCCCCCAAGGGTTTGTAAAACATTGAAGTAATGTAAAGTGGGGCTATGAACTCACCTTAAGTAAGATAGCAAGTAATGAAGGTAATGGTTGGATCGTGTAGGTTTCTACGAGCAACCTATAATAGAATGTCGCGACTTAGGATTTAAGTAATGAATATGAAGTAGTGCCTATATATATATATATATATATATATATATATATATATATATATATATATATCTTGCATTTAGTCCATGATGTGGTATGATGTATAGTGTAATTCTTTGAAAGAAAAGATTCATGAAACATGTATGTTTTGATATATCGTTTACTACCGTTCGGGCCGACATAATTCAGAAGTCATGTTAGTAAGCGTTCGAGGATCCAGGACACTTTAACTCGTAAATCCACAACTCATCTCGACGGCTTACATAATGAACTCCTCACATGAGGCTCCCTACTATTGTAGTAGTTGATAAAATATATAGATATAAGTTTTGATCCGAAAAGTTACATGTCCGATATTTGAGTAAACTTAAGAAAGTTTATTAGTACATGAAGATTGTTATTAGGGGAAGTTTCATAAGTCTTGTATGACCATTTTTCCTTGTAATATCTCATGGTTCCTTTTTAAGTGAAGTAGATCCAAATTGCTTGTTCAAATTATCGCCAATTCCTTGCTTCATGTTTTCGCCTAAGTAAGCTTCTATGGTCATTTAGTCATGGCCTAGCCATGACCTTTGGTCCTTGTTCCAAGGTCATGAGACACAACCTTGGCTCTAGCCATGGTGGTGGTCTTGATTATAGGTCATAAGACCTCTTGTTCCTTTTAAAGTATAACCATAATATATTGACTTATATATATGTAAATAGCTGTTAAGAAACTGAGAAATATCTCACTCGTTATTGATTTTCTGGAGACGTGCTCTGGACTTTTTGAAGAAAACGTGATTCCGGACAACTTTCGTGTTTTAACTTTTTCATGAAAAGGACCAGAAAGGCCTCTTTTTGCGTGTTTTAGGTTCTGTCACAGAAACTATTTTGGCAGTTTTGCCGGAAAGTTTTGGTAACTTCAAATCGCCATACCTTTTGACTCGTATACTCTTTTTAGGTGGTTCAAATCACCATAACAAGAAGCATGTTAGGTTTGGCTTACAACTTTTGGCTTTCAAAGATGAAAGGAAGTTAACATGTAAGGATAGGACTTTGATAGACTTGCTTCAACCCACTTCACTTCATGCAATCTTTCTACTCTTGTAATCTTGAAAGATGGATGATGAAGGTTGAGGTGACTTGAGTGGATTCAAACTCAAGAGAAATCACCAAGTATATGAGGTTATGGAAGTGTTTTGATAACCTAAGATCAAACTAGGGTTTCTATCTTGAACTTGCACTTGAACCTTGCTAGAATTTGGAAGAAATAAAGCTAAGTGTGTGTGGTTTGGTGTGTGGTGATGGACGGAAAACAAGGGGAGGGGGGGGGCTTTTATAGGTCTTTGAGGAGGTTACAAAGTATGACTTTGTCAAAGCTTTCCTAACAAGCTTGTACACATGTATACATCTCAACACCACTTAGCTTAGGATCAAGCCACACCAAGGGTGACTCCCCCCCCCCTAATGGCGGTTCACAAGGCTAGGGGGGATGAGTTGGCTTGGCTTGGTATTATCCTAAGTTATTTGGATGAAACTTGACTCCGGGAAATGCCAACCGTAAATGATTAGGCCTCAAAACGTAAAACCGGGTGTCGTAAAATTATGGAATTTGAAAGTATTGTTAAACATGTCCATATGTTCCATAATAAAATATAAAATGAGTGGTAGGTTCCATTTGGGTGGTAAAACCCTGCTAAAACTGGAAACACGGGTATAAAACGCGTAATACGTAAAATGTACGAATATTGCGTAAAATTGAGAAAAGTAAAATGTTACTTTTCTAATAGGTTGTAAATGATTTAAAATGACTTATAATGTCTAGACTGGGCTCAATCTAGTGTCGGTTGGTATTAAATGTCTTTTAGACATCAAACCGTAAACCTAAAAATCAAGGAATGACTTATAAAATCAAGGGATGATTTTTGGTCAATGGAGGAGGGAAAAATATGTTGACTTATTCTAATAAGTTGAAAACTCAAATTGTCTTAGAAACGCGGTGCAGGTATAGGCTATGGTTACGGCTGAGTAAAAACGCTTAAAACTGAAAATTCCAGTTTTTCACGGCCGAGGTTTATTTTTGGTCATGTTTTTCTCAGTCATGATTTATTCTCAAATAAATCATGAGTGTGTCAAACAATTTTCTGATGTGGGGTCACTTAACGGGGTCGAATTTCGTTGTGCGTAGAATTTCTGAATGACGTTTTACCCTAAAACGTGTAATTCCTTAATAACTTTCACGAAAATGATCTGACGAATGTCAAACATTTAATTTGCCATGGAAATGATTTATCACTCGAGAATATGAAATAAAAATCAACTTTCGGGAAAAATGAATAGTAAAAATGAATAGTAAAATTTTCCGAGAATAGTAATTAACCTGAAATTGCGAATTGTTACAATTTAACTAAATAAAACTCTAGAATATAAATCCATATTTATCTTCTCACTATTACGATTTATTAATAAAAAGGTACGCCTCTTTTAAACCCTAATACTGAAACTTTGTTACTCTCTGTGCATATGTTTTTGCAGGTTTTTTCATGTTAGACGCTTATGTTAAGATGTTCATGTTCATGCAAATATATATGTTCATCTTCGCTATAGGATCTCTTGCATGCAAAATATTCACTATATATATATGTAATTGTTATTTGTGTTAATGAATTTTAAGTTATTGTCAGTACCTCATATTTGAATTGTGCTTTTTAATGTAGGTGGAATTTTCAAATCTTTGAGGTTATAATTTTCATATCCTACTGCAGGTGTCAGTTTGTAACTTTGGTCAAACTTCAAAGGTCCAAGTAAGTGAGAAGTAATGTGGTAACAATAGGAGGTCAAATGATGAACCTCTGTTACATTATATTTAGATCAATTTAGAGCATAAATTTTTGGATGTAAAAGAAGCGCGGAACAGAAACATAAGTTTACTTGAAGACAACGACGATTTGTTTTGCTACTTATTAGAAGATGTAAACATGTTTACAATGCACTTATCTGATATATTTTTTTAATGTGCAGGGAATCCATGTGTCGATCCGAATAGCATGGCACTCTTTGTATTCATGCCAATTAAATGAAACCTCGGTAACATATGCTAAAGAGATTTGCACTCTACGACTTCTAAGAGATTTGCTGTTACTGAGGACTCAAAGAGAGGTATCATGTATCCTTTTATTATCAGTACCTCATATTTGAATTGTGCTTTTTAATATAGGTTGAAATTTGAAATCTTTGAGGTTATAATTTTCGTATCCTACTGCGGGTGTCAGTTTGTGGCTTCTTGGTCAAAGTTCAAAGGTCTAAGTAAGTGAGAAGTAGTGTGGTAAGTAATTCAAATAATTGTAGGAAGTTGTATATTGGCGTAGAATACAACAAGCCTAGCTTTCTTTAAGTTCATTCCATGTTTGTGCTGTTTTTGGTTCTGCAGACTCAAATGTGCAGACCACAAGTGCCTTACCGCGTGTGATACACAACACAAATCATGTAACCGGATCTGCTACAGGTGAGTTATTTTACCTCTTTGTTGAAACAGTCACCCTGGTCTCGGAGGAGGCTTTTGTTTTCCGTATAGTTGTTGTCATGCGAACCAGTTGTAAATGCTACCTATTTAATTAGTTGTAAATGTTACCTATTTAATTAGTTACCTTAGAATGTTACAACTGTTACCACAAGTCATACACGAAGTAGGGTGTCGTGTCTCATTTGCCAAAAAATGTAAGCACGTTACGCCTTATTGAAGCTCCAAATTCAGAAAAGCACAGATGAATTGCTTAATGTTTTTAGTGCTTTTTTGCATTCATTTGATAATTAAACATTTGTCATTTTAGTTTGTTAGTTATATGATTACTCCGTATAATATATATGCAATAAATTTGAAATTAAGTGTTGCGTTTTGGCAGCAACAAAGGTGGGATTACCAACATCTCCACTGTATACTATCGTTGAATAGTAATGCAACACCACCAATCACCGGAGTCAGCTTTGCATCTGGTGGGTCTGGCATACTTAACGGAACCGGTGTAAACTATGTAAGTATTTTGAAAACTGAAATAGGAATGAAAATAATTAATAACCATAGGGCGAGATACACTATATGGATTCCGATGGCAAGGGATTCCAGCGTGTAAGCAGGCGTATAAGTTTCCACTCCGCGCTAAACGACTGTTTAGAAACTAACTGTTTGCAGTTTTATTCATTATAATAACTACAATACATATCATTAGCACCACAAGTAGACTACTTTTCTATGGTCCGTGATAAACTAATCCAACAACTCGGACAATCGGGTGCCGAAATGCACCTATCACAATCCATATTCACAATCTTTGTGGGAGACAATGATATATCTGCATATTTTACCGCTGGTTCCGCAATCTCCAGACAGTACACCCCGCAACAGTTTGTTGATCTTATGCTGTCCACCTTTAAAGGGTTACTCAAGGTACCAAAATTTTATAGTGAGCAAGTTAAATATATGCAGATATAGTTGAGCTATGTTAGTGGCGAAAAGGGAATACACCGTTCGGATATGGAGATTGTGACCCCATGGTTTAAATTCTTGTGGGAGACTTACAGAACCGTTCTTGAAATTTTGCGAAACAACTCCAAATTGATGGCTTTATATGCTGTAAATTCTGTTTTATAATCTGTACTGCCTTTATTTTAATTTGCTTGTGAATTTAAATAAATTTTCATTTGCGATTCCCTTAATCATGTTTATAAAAACACTTTTATTAGTCTAATGTAAGGACTAAGGTACTTGATAGTATTTAGGCGTGACCAATATCCAAAATGCTATTATTTAAAAGTCAATGATGTACAGGGACGATTCAAACTGTTGACATCTCAATCGAAGACAGTGACAAATTTATGAATTTTGAATGCGCACTATTATTTTTCGTCTTTTTTTGCTCTGTAAAATGCTACTCCGTACTAAAGTTTTCTGCCCCTGCGATATGTGCATAAACCCGATGGCTGATTTATTGTGATTTTGCGACTGCAGGGAACTACAGATGCTATGAGAAGATATTTATTAGTATTAGAACAACATCCAACAGCCGAATTTCTCGTCCTTCCAAGTCACCATCTTTACAAGATGGATTATCAAAAACTTATCGAAGCACACAGAAACAAGAAGGCTGATGTAACAGTTACAGTTTTAGATAGCATGAGAGATTACAATACATGCTTTGGCATTTTTAGTGTAGATTTTAGCAATCGAATTACCGGCTTTAAAGAGGAGGCAGAATCAATGCCAATTACACCGATATCAGTTAAGTGGTTCACATTTATAAGCTTATGGTTCATAAAATAATATGATTCTTAAAGAACTGTCTTATGTAGCCGTTCAGTTGGTCAGCCGTCTATAAACACAGGTTCAGTGAACATTCATGATTCTATGGATCTGCGATTGGGTCAACAATAAATAAATAAATAAATGACAGTATGTTTATGTAGAATATTTGTAGTTCTATGGGCCAAAGATTGGGACACAAGAAAACAATCGGTGATCTCAAAACATTTTGCGCCCCTTATTTGTCAAAATAAACGGTGGTATGCATATGTACAAACTCTATAGCTTTAAATGTTGTTATTAGATTATATTGCAATTTTAAATAATACTACAGGATCTCCTTCAGAAGATAATGTTTTTGATGTTGATTTGCCTAAGTTAGATTGTCTAGTAGATTTTAATTTGACAGATTTGTTGGTTGATTTTGATGATGGTTTGGGACTCGATTACTTTTGCCAGATGGATAACAGATCTTCTCCAGAGACTTTCAGGGTAAGAGGCTCACTAAATCTATTTCGGCCGGTTTAACAATTTTAATACTATTGTCAACAAATTTTAATGCTTTTGTTACCGCTTCTTATATGAAAAACTATTAGATAACCAGACAATGTGGCTAATGGCAGCATAATAGGTGATCACGAGCTCATCTTTGGGTTTTCTTCCACAGTCACAGTAGAAATTCGATCTGAGCAAGACATGAATGCACCGGGTAACAAATTACCAAATGCCTCTTTTTTGCATTTTCAAAAATTACAGAGTATCTGTTTTCTGTCTAAAATGGTATGTCTAACTTGGCTCTTGACGGCTGTAGCACGACCAAATTCAGTGACATCCATGACGTATGTAACAAAATGCATTAAAGTATTTTGTCCAGTATGGTGCGATTATCTTTGATTTATATACACAACTGATTGGTGATTACTATCTAGCTATTCAACTGATTAGGATTTTTGTTTTGCAGTGAAAAGCCATAAAAGTACAAAATATGGTTACGAGACATGTGATGCAGACCAAGTAGTTTAACAGTTGATTACTTTGCTAACATGATGCAAGTATAGTACTTCGTGGTCTTATGATATGATACAATAGAAATTAGCGAAAGTTCTTTTGATACAAAACTCATGCGAAATAGTTTTCCACCGAATAAATCTCATCAATGGTTCTTACTAAGATGAGAGAAGTTGGTTGCAGGCCTACCGAACATACCACTGATCTTAGATTTTCAGTCAGGGGACATCCGTAGCACTGAATGGTCCGCATGTCCTGCTGAAATTGTTTTAACCAACAAATTTGACCTTAAACTTTTTATGTGGAAATGGGCTTAAGGGTTTTAGATGGCAAAAAATGTGTGTGCTTTTAGGTTAAACCATCCAGAGACACAAGTAAGTAACAACCTATATTTACTACAATTTTTTTAAACGAAACCAAACTGAATGCATTTGATAATCACAGTTCATGTTTTACAGATTAGAATTGAATATGCTTAAGCTTTTCTTGACTTTATAAAGGAATGGGACAAGCTTTGCAAGAAGTATAAGGTCAAAGACGAGTAAACAAATTGTCCAAACTTCTTCTTAAACATCACATTCGGGCTGTCTGTACTTTATTGTTTAAATGATATGCTAAATGTACTTAACTTGGCCAATATGGCTAAGGAAGTTCGGATTGCGTATCGTAGGAGAATCAAGTTGAAGAAGGGTTACTTTGCTGATCAAGCGAATGCAACGACTGAATTTGATATTAAAGAGACTTTGAAGAAGCTTGTGCATCAGCTTAAGAAGTTCATTGAAGAGTTGTTTGACGCACTTAAGAATCATACCTTTGATTTGGTCTTGACTGCTCATCTAACTCAGTCTGTTCATCTGCTCTTAGATCTTTGCTTAAGAGGCATGGAAGGTATATCCTTTGACCCCTTAAATTTATCAGATTTGACCAAATAGTCATGTTCAATATTCAGCATTTATGTTATGTTTAACGTCCTTTTCAGGATCTGGACTGTTTGATTTAACTATATGCCAAAGACATCACTTTCTCAAATTATGATTGATATACTTTTTTAAAAACTTTTCCAGGCATCACGTACAAGGTTTAATCCAGAGCATGATGGGCGTATTATAGTTGGAAGTGTTGTCTGCACTCAAGACGTTGATCTATGTAGAAAGTAATTATTAAAATTATGATGTTGACTTCATTAATGCTTTACGTTTTCTCAAACTATCATTGATATACCTTTTTAAAAACATTTCCAGGCATCACGTACAAGGTTATTCGACTATTCGCATATATCATAAGGGAAGTGATGTAAAGTAAGTTAAAACTGTAACAATATAGTTCTTATTATATAGGAGAATGTTTCTTGAGTTTTTTTTTTTTAAACCTTATGGTGTCATCCTCAACGTTTTTATTCCTTTGCCACCAAGGCTAGAAGTCATTGCTGTAACTTTTGCGAACAAAAGTTATTTGTTGACATATGCCGTAAAGTAAAACCACTAATATTTGAGTTTTTTTTAAACCTTATGGTGTCATCCTCATTGTTTTGGTTCCTTTGCCACCAAGGCTAGAAGTCATTGCTGTAACTTTTTGAAAGCGAATATTTTGATTTTTTTATTATTTTTGACGAACTTATTGTAATTTGCATGTTCATGAATTTCCCGGATGGATTATGTTTGGCTTATAAACCAGAAGAAGGAACTCAGTGTGCCGAAGATGCAAAGGCGATAGACGAATTTTGATGTGTCAAATGACGAGCCGCCAAGTATCAAGCTGTGATCTTGCTACCGGATCAAGCTGTGATCTTGCTACCGGATGTGCTATTAAGCCGTTTATGCAGGAAATACTACATTTGATGTCGCAAGGTATAATTTGTCTTTATATCTTTGATTCTGTCATTTTTAGATCATACTTTTAGTTCATATATCCTTCTTCTTATATCTGATCCTGCTTATAGCTATTACTATTACACTTAGCATGCTGCCCTTACTCGAGACCAGATGATGGTATGTTCTCTTTGCTTCGTCTTTGTTATTTTTGATGAATAAATTTACTTTCACAATTTACGTATGCTAATTAAGTAACTTCTACTGAGGTGCTATTAACATACTTCTACTGTTAAGTGCTATTAACATAAATGTCAATTAAAAATTAATGTTAAAATATGGATAAATGGTTACAGGGGTGTAAAATTATAACATTTACATGTTGTGCTAAG
This sequence comes from Artemisia argyi, assembly GCA_030686995.1. Classification (NCBI taxonomy): domain Eukaryota; kingdom Viridiplantae; phylum Streptophyta; class Magnoliopsida; order Asterales; family Asteraceae; genus Artemisia; species Artemisia argyi. The sequence goes on from CM060699.1 coordinate 82,784,259, forward strand.
CATAGCTTCTAGCAGTTACTTAAGCGACAATCTTTCTATGGTCTTTGATCATTAAAATTTACCAGTTACTGATGTTTACAAATTTGTTCCCATTTTACTTTTGGGTCTTAAACTCTTAAATATCAAATTAATTTTAATATTGATAGGTTGTACACATATATTTGAATTTATGGTACTTGCAAGTGAACGTTTGGTTTTGTCATAATATTATAAAAACAATTAAAGAAATGTCTTAACTGACTTAGGCATGATTCTAAAATACATGGTAGTTCAACCCCTTAAAAACCTATTGTAAAAGCAAAAGTTGACGTGTTAACTAACCCGTCCGCCATTCCGCCTCTACTATTAAGGCTATAATAAAGTCACTTTCTTCTTTACCTAACATTCGAATTGACTCATTTATGTGTAGATGCCAAAGACAATGAAGGCCACCATCTTTGTTTATTATTAACTTGACAACTTCTGTCGAAACCATCGTCGGTAAGTGGTAATTTATTAATCATCTGCAGCACTTTTGTGTGCCTATTGTAGTTAAATATATCCTAGTTGTTAATATGAAATCAAGTAGCTTTAGAATATGACATGATTTAGTCTAACCATGATCTGTGGATAATATAAAAAATACTTACATGGTGTGATTTAATCTTGCTAATCAATAGTTGGTTTAAGGAATGTTAACAAGTTCTAAAAATATAGAGTTATCATGTATTCTTTTTAAATATTGTTTGATGTATATGCTTTTTTTACAATCTATTAATATAAGACTTTAGAATGCAACTTATCTCAGGTGGAAAAATACGCTGGGCTTAGTGCATCACATGTTAGAGCACCTTATCAAAAAGCTATAGATGGTGTGAGAATTCCTTTTGGCTACACTTGCACTTCAAATTTGCAGATCCCGCATGCTCCATATGCCATATTTATCGATGAATTGGATGCGGTTGGAAGGAACGTGGTCTAATATTTTTATTTATTTAATTTTGACATTTTTGATAAATTGCATTCTTATTTGTCTTATCAAGAATCTAACTTACTCTTATGAAAATATGTGAAATAGTCTACTGTGACTAATCAATAACCCTCCACGCATGTAATGAGCAACGGGAACAACTGGAATCGGGTCGCGAGTTATATCCAAGCCATACTTAAGGCACTTAGCAGCTATATTTGGAAAATGTGAAAGAATTCTCTCTCTGGCTCATGGTTCGATAATAATCAATACGCTTAATCATATGAGACATGAGGTTATATATTGCTTCTAAACGACAACAGAAGTATTTTTCAATCTTAAAGAAATATCAAGACAAACACAAACATCTATATGTTCTTAAATAAAAAAAATAACCCTATTTACAATTCAACTATTGATTATCAACGATAATTTCCAAAAATATTATTAAACGATAACTAATACCTTCCAACCATGATTACACATCATGCTCACCAAACTTAAATATTATTTTCCGTTATTAATACCATCAAAAGAATAATTATAAGTCATGATAATAAACATCAAATGTAATTAATAAGAAATATTTAATAACTTATGGTCAGTATGGGTATTTGACGACATGTCAATGAATGGTCAGTATGGTGAAGCATTCAACTTGGTCCTATTTAGAGTTCTATTGCTTCTATATCGTCTTATAAAAAAACAGGTGTTATCACAGCAAAACACATATAAAAGTGATCTAATGTACAGTTACATTGAAACTCCTTTCCTACATAAACTTAACTGAGACTTATACTCGGTTTGCAAATTGAATATGTTAACAAAGTCGGATGGTTCAGCTATGCACATGTACCCAACATCTGAGTTGAACCTTATTCTTCGGATTACACACATTCATGCATTGAGTACAACTAATGCTCGTGATGGATTTTTAATGTTTCATAATCTGAGTTGAACATTATTCTTCGGATTGCAAACATTCATGTGTTGAGTACAACTAATGATCGATGTTACTATCATTGCATTGACTCAATTGTAGTGAAAATTCTTAATTGACAAACTAAATTCAAAATAAAGAAGGCCACGTTTTAACTTTTGTTTTTAAAACAATCTCTTCTGAATTTATAACTTTGTAAATAGATTATAACAATTATTCAAATAATATTTTAAAATTAAATTATATTAAAGTTTTATAAACATATTTAAGAAAAGATTGTTATCCAAAAATAAAAAAGCTAATCTATTCAATATTCAATATATATCTTGAGATAAAATATACAAATATATAAAAAACAATTAAAAGATATTCACAAATACATTTACAGCTGCTAAGATGTCAAATTCTCCAAATACAAAAATGGCGACACACAATACTTACTCTGAATTACAAGCTCTTTTTCCTCGAGTTGATGATCAAATACCTTCACATACAGGTATACAACAAACAAACCATACAGCAAATCATCCAAAACCAAGAGGACGACCTGCCAAGTTAAAAAACCAAATAGGTACTCAATTATACTAAACAACAATATGTTTACTCATCTTACAATTTTATTATAATTATTTAGTTCTATATCTTTGAATATGTCATAGTTGACAGCAATGATCTAATGAAACGGCTGCCAGGAAGACGTGCATCTTCATGTAAGATACACATTAAACATGTGTTTTCACTTAATTTAACCATATTCTATATTGGTTTTACCATATACTTATTATAAAACAATTTTAAGAATGTGTGCTGAAACAAACATTATGAGTACCCAATAATTCTTTATATTACTTCTAGAATATTCTATCTTAGAATAGTTGTTGTATTAGTTAACTCATATTGAAAGAATTTGTCAATTACTACCATGTGCATCAGCTAATAAAAACTTTAATAAGGCTTTTTTTTTAAATATATATCATTGTTATTTTAATTAGTACAAGTATATGGTTAAATCTCTCACAGTTGACATTAATGATATACGGATTCGTCGGCCGGGGAAACAACCAAGCAAAAACACATCAACGATTGGAACTTCAAGTAAGATACGCATTGTACATTTGTTCCAAACTTATTTTATATATCTACTAATGTACAAAAAAAATTTCAGTTATGAACAACGATCTACTTCCCAAGCGTCCAGGAAGACCGCCTAAAAAAAAACAACAACTGGTTAGTAGCATTCAATTTACATGAAATATCAAACAAGGCGACGTATTTTGTATATCGAAAATAATTAAAACAACTATATGAAAAAAAAACTAATCCAACAAGGTAATAACGATATTGAAACTAACATCTACAAATAGTTATTTTGTAACTTATTGTAAGTTACAATTTCATAAATATATGTTTTTTGTTTCAGCCACAGCGGAAACAACAGCTACTGTTGAATGCGACATATCTTTTAGACAGTCAAGTAAACGGAAGTCGGAAAGGCTTAAAGATATAACAAGAAATGTTAGGAAAAAATATTTATTCAAACAACCTGGTAGTGATACAAGTATAAATGATGCCAATGTCACACATCAACAATCATTTGTTGGTATATCAAACGGTAAAAACAATACACTTTTATTTCTAAAACACAATCAGGTGTTGTAATATGTTAATTAATGATTGTGTATGTTATCTTATTTGGTATATTCACAAATTATATCGACCATGGAAATGCTGTTATTGAATGTGAATCGTGCCATGCATTGTTATGGAATCAAGAAAGCATGATAGGAAATACACATTCAACAACGGAAAAATATTCCCTTTGTTGTAGTAGAGGCAAAGTTAAATTACCAGATGAGGTGGAGCAGCCACCAAAACTATTGATGGACCTTATTAATGGAGAACACCTAAAAAGCAGTATGTTCATTGACAATATCAGACGCTATAATTCAATGTTTGCATTCACATCTATTGGTGCAAAACAAGACATGTCAGTAACCGACGGACGGGGACCGTATTGTTGCCGTATTCAGGGCCAAAATTACCACAGAATGGGTACATTGCTGCTAGAAAAAGGAAAAACACCAAAGTTCGCACAACAATACATTTATGATAAAGAGAACGAGATACAACACCGGATTGACAATGTCAGGTAACACATTCTTACAAAAAACAAATTGTTGTTACAAACCAGTGTTGGTCATATTACTGAATTTTTAAAAATTGTTTCAATGAATGAAAATTTAACTCAAATTTACTTATTGTGATTTTTAAATACAGCGACAAATCGTCAACAACAAAAAACAATGTCATTGACCACGAGCTAACGGTTGATTTACGTGACATGCTCGATGAAATCAATCCGTTAGTGTCACAATTCAGAATGGCTGGCGAAATTTTTGTCAACGAAACCCAACAAAATAAATATAAGCTAAGACTTATCGGTACAAGGGAACGTGACGGAAGAGATTATAACCTCCCAACAGCAAACGAGGTCGCGGCTCTAATTGTAGGAGACTTTGATTCATCAACTAATCAGAGAGACATAATACTTCACATGCAAGGAGGAGGACTCAAGAGAATCAGTGAACTACACCCATCGTATCTCGCACTCCAGTACCCACTGTTGTTCCCTTATGCCAAGGATGGTTATCGGACAGACATATATCACTTTGGCGTAACTGAAAAAATGGAAACAGACAAGAGGACACGAGTAACGATGAGAGAGTATTTTGCATACCGGTTGCAAGAGAGGCCAAATATTTTCTCAATGGTTCTAAATGCGCGGAGGCTATGTCAACAGTTTATTGTAGACACATACACCATGGTCGAATCAGAAAGGATGCGCTACATTAAAAACCAAAATAAAGACCTACGATCCGAAACTTACTCAAGATTAGCTAAATTGGCAGAAGATGAAAACTCAGGAGTCAAGCTACGAGGGAAAAAGGTCGTTCTTCCATCTTCGTTTACAGGAAGTCCGAGGTATATGATGCAAAACTATTTAGACGCAATGACTATTTGTAAGGCTTACGGATACCCGGATCTATTCATAACATTCACTTGCAACCCGAATTGGCCGGAGATTCAACGTTTTGTTGCTGAAAGGGGATTGAATTCAGACGACAGGCCAGACGCAATTACAAGAGTTTTCAAACAAAAACTTGACAGCCTTATGAGGGAATTCAAAGATAAGCATTACTTTGGTCACCTAAAAGCAGGTAAATACTTTTAAATGTAATATTACACACATAATTAGCATATCACTTTAATTAAACTGTTTAATACAAATTACATTACGCTTTCCTTGCAGCGGTATACACTGTCGAATTCCAAAAGAGATGGCTTCCTCACGCACACATTCTGCTATTTTTGGAAGAAAACTATAAAATAACACAACCGGCACAGATTGACAGAATTATCTCGGCAGAAATACCAGACAAAAATGAAGATCCAGACTTGTATAAAATCGTCACGGATCACATGATGCATGGTCCGTGCGGCCCACAAAATCCAAGTTGTCCATGCACGGTGAAGAACAAGTGTACAAAAAAATTCCCAAAAGAGTTTAACGACAAAACATTCATCGATGAGAGCGGGTATGCTATTTACAAAAGAAGAAATGACGGGAACACTATAAAGAAAAGCGGAACTGAATTGCACAACGGATATGTTGTACCATACAATCCGGGATTGCTACGACGCTTCCAATCACATATTAACGTTGAGTGGTACAACCAGGTCGGATCAATAAAGTATTTGTTCAAGTACATTAACAAGGGACCAGACAGATCGACAGTAGGTTTGGAAGAGAAAGACGTAGACAAATAAAAGAATACTACGATTGTAGGTATCTTTCGGCATGTGAGGCAGCGTGGAGAATCTATGGATTCGATATACACTACAGGTTCCCACCCGTAGAAAGACTACCATTCCACTTAGAAGGAGAACAATCGGTAATATTTGAGGCCACCGAAAGCATTGATTTTGCGTTGGAAAAAGCATCCGTTAACGAAACAAAGTTCGTTGCATGGATGGAATACAACAAGAAACACACTGACGCAAGAGACCTACTTTACCACGAGTTTCCAAAGCACTACGTATGGAAGCAAGAAGAAAGAATATGGGTGAAAAGACAAAAAGGCATAGCTCTTGGTCGTGTACATCATGTCCCCCCTTCGTATGGAGAATACTTTTATTTACGGATACTGCTTGTTGGAACCATACTTTTGTATTTAGTCAAGTCTCGGTCATTACATTTTGTAATAGGTTGCTTTAGTATTTATTTCATTTAGTTTATGTTACAAGGCTTAAGTGTTAAAGCCCTATGGGCCTTAAAGCCCACGAAATGAAAGGATAAAGGAGGAAGGGAGTGTTGCCCTAACTCCTCCCTTATAAATAGTAAGCTCATGTAAACATTTATCTTGTTGGTTATTTGATTATCTTAAGGAAACTCTTGCACTCTCACCTTTCATATTGTCTTATAATCAACCAATCTCATTTCTCATCTTATTTCTTTCTAAATCATACTTGTGTTTACAAAATGGTGACCTAACACTGCTCAACAAGGTTAAGGGAGCTAAAGATTGGAGTGATTTCAAAGAATTTGAGGATGTCATTTACCCAACATACAAAGACGCCTGTCAAGCACGTGGTCTTTTAGAAGATGATAAGGAATATATAGACGGTCTGATGGAAGCCAGCTACTGGGGTTCAGGAAATTACCTACGTAGATTTTATGTCATGCTACTTATGACAGATAGCATGTCAAGACCAAAGGTTGTTTACAACAAGACCTGGGAAGTGTTGGCCGCGGATGTTGAGAGTATTGAACGGAAGAAAAGAAATGATCCAGGTATTAAATTCATTTAATTATCGGCCACATTAACACTATATAAATTCATGTGTACGAATTGTATAAATTAAAAAAAAAAAATTAAAACTTCAATAAATTACTGAAATAACAATCAACATGAATCCAAAGGGTAGACGGTTAAACAAAATATGAATATCATCGACTGCAACCTAACAAATATTTAACCTTTTTTATCAGATTTGATTCTTACAGACGAGGAGAGAAAGAATATTTGCCTAACATATATCGAGCACATGCTCCTCTGTAACAACAAAAGCTTGAAACAAATCCCAAACATGCCGTTCCCTCATGAAATGATGACAATGGGTGATTTCAACAGATTGGTGTATGATGAGTTGAAATACAACATAGATGCATTACGAGAACAGCATCAAAACCTGTACAGATCGCTGACACACGAACAGAAAAACATACATAAAACTGTAATGGAAGTTGTTCAACGGAATGAAGGAGGAATGTTCTTTGTTTATGGCTATGGAGGAACAGGTAAGACATACCTTTACAAAACACTATTTGCAGCATTAAGATCAACAGGTGAAATAGTCTTAAACGTTGCTTCAAGTGGTATCACATCACTTTTGTTAGAAGGCGGAAGAACGGCGCATTCAAGGTTCGCTATTCCTATAAACATAGTCGACGATTCAATGTGTCATATCCCAGGGGATAGTGACTTGGCTGAGTTAATCCGAATGTGTAAACTTATAATCTGGGATGAGGCTTCGATGACACACAGACACTGTTACGAAGCGTTTGACAGGACATTGAGAGACATTTGCAGTACGGACACACTTGAACCCTCAAAACAGGTTTTCGGAGGTAAAGTGGTTTTATTTGGTGGAGATTTCCGACAAATACTGCCGGTCGTTACAAATGGATCAAGGCATGATATCGTACATGCGTCAATAAACTCTTCATATTTGTGGCAACATTGCAAAGTCATGCGCTTGACTATTAACATGCGACTACAAAAGGGATCAAACAATTCAGAAAGAAAAGAGATCCAAGATTTTGCAGATTGGATATTGGATATTGGCAATGGAAAAACTGAAGGAAAAAATGACGGAGAATCAACGGTGGAATTCCCAGATGATATGCTGATCCCAGATTCAGATGATCATGTAGGTACAATAATTGAAGAAATATACCCGGATCTGAAAGACAACCTTTATAATCGCACATTCTTCCAAGATAAATCAATTCTTGCGCCAACTCATGAGCTTGTGGACATGATAAACGATCGCATGCTGCAACTTCTAGAAGGAGAGGAAAAGACGTACGACAGTTCAGACTCGGTAGGTGTTATTGATATGGACAATGATTTTAATGAGGCACTGTACACTGACGATTTCCTTAATAGCATAAAAATCCCTGGTCTCCCGCAACATACTCTAAAATTAAAAATAGGCGCTCCAATAATGTGCATGAGAAACATAGACCAGAGAGGAGGATTATGCAACGGTACAAGGTTGCAAGTGATAAGGATGGGTGTGAATATAATCGAAGCAAGAATTATTTCAGGCGGTAATGTTGGAATGCTTTGCGCAATACTGAGGATGGTCTTAAGCCCTACTGATAATAAAATGCCATTTAAATTTAATCGTAGGCAATTTCCGGTTGCATTGTGCTTTGCAATGACCATCAACAAAAGCCAAGGACAAACTTTAACACAGGTGGGATTGTTTCTTCAAAGACCGGTATTCTCTCATGGCCAACTATACGTGGCAATATCAAGAGTTACAAGCAAAAAAGGATTAAAGATTTTATGTTGCGATGAAGAAGGGAATTACGCAAAATCAACGACAAATGTAGTGTATAAAGAAGCTTTGTTTAGAATTTAAAATAACAAATACACAAGCATGATACTAAATTATACATTTTTAAGTTAATATTGTTTCGTATTTGTAATTGTGTTGTTAGTTACTTATTTAGATTCGGAGATGCTTATTAATTTGTTGTGTTTATATTTATCCTGCTTTTGATGAGAATGCCATTCACAACAACTTTGTTTTAATATATTAGTTATTAGACGTTATGAAGTGTTTTATATAAATCACATATCATTAGTTTTTATACTTTATCGTCTTATACATCGTACTTGTCAACAGCTCTATTGTTTAATAATTTTTGTTACAAGTTTATTTGGATTCGGAGTAGCTTATTAATTTGTTGTGTTTATATTTATCCTTAGAAGAAGTACCAGTTAAGTAGCTTAAATTAAATTGTGGATATATAGTTAAAATGTTTCAGATTAGAGCTCGGCGGGAGCAGCGTACATTTACTCTTTCGTAACTAAAAAGGGTGAGCTTAGTTACTACAGATTCAAGTAAGAGAGTAAGTGGGCAAAATGTGTTGGGTATAAAGGATGTTCTAAATATTAGCTTTTGATTGGTTAGTTGTGTTAATTATTGATTTATTTTCCAGGACTTGTGAACAGGCTGGGTGAATCTGGTATGGAAGGAATTATAGGAGAAATATCTTCAGTCGTGAGCTTTTTACCTGTTATAGGCGTGTCAGAAGCCTTTGACAGATCATCTCAACATGAGAATAAAATATTTGTAAGTCCCTGATTATGAAACTCTTCGAGCATGGAAACATGCAAGTGTTGCTGCTCGGGAATCAAATTCCGATCCTAATGGTATTGATACTACTCTAAATGGACAGTGTGGATTTCCAAAGCACAATGTATGGATGCTTATATATTGTTTCTTTTCTGATTACTATTCGTATCTACTCACAAATTACAAAAACTCACAATATTAGTGATACAACAGCTATATCGTCATTCAACTTCCAGTTATACGTTATCAACAATCTATTGCAATCATGCAATATTATGAAGCTCAATTTATACAATAGTGTATGTATATGGTAACATTGTGGCAATATAGAATTTCATATTTTTATGATTGTCTTCCACAGTGTCGAGGTAGAGAATGGTGACTTGCTACTAAGCAAGTTCAAGTGGGGTCGTTCTTTCCTTTCCCTCAACAGGTATGGTGAGTACCTTATGTACCCATTTACCAATATTATTTTCTGTGTACACTTATCGTTCTCTTTATCCTACTGAAACCACATCTATATATAATAGAAGTGATGGAAATCTCAATATCGTGCTTGCACTTGCTTTGAAAACAACCATTAAAGTTTAAGAAGTAACCAAAATGATAGATGCATTTAATCTGAAGCGATGTTCGTAGTGTGAGAATACATCTATTTGTTAGTGTCTGATTATTGGTTAAGTTGCCAAATGCAGGGATCGAACTTCTGAAGGCATATTCCAAATATGAAAACCAAAAAAAAAACATAAAACCAAGAGGTGGTTGACAATAATGTCACCATAATACCAAAAGCAATCTAATGACTATGTTATGCAGCGCTGACATTTAACCATGATACATTTCAGTTGCACAAACACTATATACATTGCTAAAAATTTTAAAACTAAACTTAGTACCAATGCTCCTACTGCAGAAAGCAAACACCCCTTACGACAGATTCTGTAGTAGTACTAAAATTAGTACCAAATCCAAGTTATGTGTAACTAAACTCAGTACCTAATACAATGACACAATAAAAATGAAAAATACTTACATTAGTTGCTGCTAATTAACAATTTCAAGCATCCATTTAACACTACTACATACATCATTTTTTACAATACACAAACAGTTTAAAGACGTCATCATCAAACCAAAATACTTAAAACATTAGTTATACAAACGCAAAATAACTAACCGACTTGTCAGACATTACTAGATAATTTCAAAGTCAGCACTTCTTCAACTTAACAAAGATGAAATACAGGATAATGAGTATCCTCATCGGCAGCCGCTTCCAAATCTTCAATTACGTGCATAAACTTAAACCTTATCAATTTGTCATATGCAAATCCAACTTGCTCACCAAACTGCCTCCATGGTCCTAAAACATTAATATGATTGATCCTTGAAGGATTTTCAGCATGAAATACCATCTCCATCGTCATTAAGTACTCAATATGCTCATGCTTCATAAGAACCTTAGCAAATGTGTGAAATTGACGATTCTTAAGGAACTTTGCCGGGATGGCCTGCATTTATATACAAGAGTAAATTGCAAAAATCGTCCCTAAAGTTTGACCAATTTGCATGTTTCGTCCCAAATATTTCGAAACTGCAAGGATCGTCCCTAAATTTTGGCCTGTGTGCATGTATCGTCCCTAAAGTTTTGGCCCCGTGTGCATGTATCGTCCCCAAAAAGGACTATATATGCCCCAAAGGTTAACTTTAAGGACGATCCTTGCAGTTTCGAAATATTTGGGACGAAACATGCAAATTGGTCAAACTTTAGGGACGATTTTTGCAATTTACTCTATATATAATAAAATAATAAATATACGTCTCACAGTTTTAAAAACAAATCAATCAAACAATTACACTTAAATACTTACAAGTATTTCCCTTACGTAGATGGCTGAAAAATACTTATAGAATGAATTTACTTCAAAGAAGTGGTCCCGGTGAAAACACCACTGGCATACATGTTTCATTCGATCATCATCTTCAAATAAAACAAAATACAAATGGTTTAATGTAAAAAACTACTTCACATATTATTTCAAATATTAATTAACAATTAACATATGTATTCACAAACTAATAATTATACAAACCTCTTTCAGCCGGCTGCAATGGAGGCTGAATCCTTAACAACCGTGTCGCTCCTTTGAAATGTGCATCAGTAGTTAAATGTCCATTAACTGAAAAACCTGTTAACAATATTTTGTTTGCACGTTTTCTTGTGAAAATAACAATCATTCCAGGTTCCAATTCCAAATTCTCTTCGACACCAATCCAGTCTTCCATATCAATTTCATACATACGTGGTCCATTTCCTCCTCCAACACGAACACTTCTAACATTCACAACAAAATTAATTCCATTGCCCTTAACAGTTATTTCTCCCTCATTGCCTAACCCTTCCAGAAATTCAAGTGGTAATCTCTGCCGTTTATATATACCACATAAATTATAATCATTTATCCACAAAATAAACTATTTAATAAATAAATCACAATCTAAAAAAAAAATAATAATCTAAAATATACAATTACCTGGCGAACATCTAAGTAAGGAGTTACATTAGACATAAACCTTGGAAAACGACCAGCAATCATATTGTATCCAGCAAATTCAGTTCCATCCCAATTGTATCCAGTGACAAAGTAAGAGTCCTCCCCTTCTTCCACAAAATGCAATAGTTGAACATCTTCATTAACATTTACCAAAGCAAACTCCCTCCATCTTGGACCAGTTACGATCATCGACCCATTCCTTTTAGTTACAACTCTAACTCTGAATCTAACACCACCTGCACTTGTAACATACATATCCCTATTACCATTAAAACCCTCATCAGCATACACCCATGGTAGTTCCTGTGACAATTCCATTAAAGTCTTAATAAATAATTATATATGAAATTCATTATATTTATGAAATTGTATCCAAAAAATACCTGAGAATCGGGATACGTATCTCTGTTTAGCCTTACTACAAATTCACCAACCATATTTCTACACAGAAAGAAAAATTATATTACTAAAACAACAATTGAGGTAACAAACACATTACAAAATGTTTTATCATTTTACTCTCAATTTTTTGGATTTTAATGCAAACTAAAGAAATTTGCAAAATACGTTACTACTTTAATAATGAAATGCAACAATTTCTATTAACTGCAAATTGAAAAGATGTGACTGATTTATGAGGTCAATGGTGAAATGGCATAATGTATATGAAACTTATTATCAGCGCTTATATGGCTAAAGTTGTTGGTGCATCAATGTGTGTATCATATAAAATAACACAGAATGAGCATTTAAAAAATAAGAATGGTCATTTCAATATCAATTAATTAAAAATACAGTTTCAAAATATGTTGAAAGCCAAATGTAACATGACCTACCGTAACTTTATGTCAAACTTATCCAACTAACGAATATTGAAACCAAATCCTTATTCTAAACTTATAAAAAGTTAATAAAATTAAATGGATGACTATATTTAAATTTTAAAAATGAATCTAAAATCACATGCCCACTCCTCCCCCACCTCACGTACCAATTTTAAAAACTTAATCATCCGCCATAAAACAACCAGTCAATTAGGCTTAAACAAGTCATTTGCAAACATAAAATAACCTGGTTGTTAAGCTCTAAAATGAGATCGACAAAAAAATGATACATAACAACCAGGTTATTTTCTGTTTGCAAATGACTTGTTTAAGCCTAATTGACTGGTTGTTTTATGGCGGATGATTAAGTTTTTAAAATTGGTACGTGAGGTGGGGGAGGAGTGGGCATGTGATTTTAGATTCATTTTTAAAATTTAAATATAGTCATCCATTTAATTTTATTAACTTTTTATAAGTTTAGAATAAGGATTTGGTTTCAATATTCGTTAGTCGGATAAGTTTGACATAAAGTTACGGTAGGTCATGTTACTTTTGGCTTCCAACATATTTTGAAACTGTATTTTTAATTAATTGATATTGAAATGACCATTCTTATTTTTTAAATGCTCATTCTGAGTAATTTTATATGATACACACATTGATGCACCAACAACTTTAGCCATATAAGCGCTGATAATAAGCTTCATGTACATTATGCCATTTCACCATTGACCTCATAAATCAATCACATCTTTTCAATTTGAAGTTAATAGAAATTGTTGCATTTCATTATTAAAGTAGTAACGTATTTTCACCATTGACCTCATAAATCAGTCACATCTTTTCAATTTGAAGTTAATAGAAATTATTGCATTTCATTATTAAAGTAGTAACGTATTTTGCAAATTTCTTTAGTTTGCATTAAAATCCAAAAAAATTGAGAGTAAAATGATAAAACATTTTGTAATGTGTTTGTTACCTCAATTGTTGTTTTAGTAATATAATTTTTCTTTCTGTGTAGAAATATGGTTGGTGAATTTGTAGTAAGGCTAAACAGAGATACGTATCCCGATTCTTAGGTATTTTTTGGATACAATTTCATATATATAATGAATTTCATATATAATTATTTATTAAGACCTTAATGGAATTGTCACAGGAACTACCATGGGTGTATGCTGATGAGGGTTTTAATGGTAATAGGGATATGTATGTTAAAAGTGCAGGTGGTGTTAGATTCAGAGTTAGAGTTGTAACTAAAAGGAATGGGTCGATGATCGTAACTGGTCCAAGATGGAGGGAGTTTGCTTTGGTAAATGTTAATGAAGATGTTCAACTATTGCATTTTGTGGAAGAAGGGGAGGACTCTTACTTTGTCACTGGATACAATTGGGATGGAACTGAATTTGCTGGATACAATATGATTGCTGGTCGTTTTCCAAGGTTTATGTCTAATGTAACTCCTTACTTAGATGTTCGCCAGGTAATTGTATATTTTAGATTAATTTTTTTTTTTTTTTTTAGATTGTGATTTATTTATTAAATAGTTTATTTTGTGGATAAATGATTATAATTTATGTGGTATATATAAACGGCAGAGATTACCACTTGAATTTCTGGAAGGGTTAGGCAATGAGGGAGAAATAACTGTTAAGGGCAATGGAATTAATTTTGTTGTGAATGCTAGAAGTGTTCGTGTTGGAGGAGGAAATGGACCACGTATGTATGAAATTGATATGGAAGACTGGATTGGTGTCGAAGAGAATTTGGAATTGGAACCTGGAATGATTGTTATTTTCACAAGAAAACGTGCAAACAAAATATTGTTAACAGGTTTTTCAGTTAATGGACATTTAACTACTGATGCACATTTCAAAGGAGCGACACGGTTGTTAAGGATTCAGCCTCCATTGCAGCCGGCTGAAAGAGGTTTGTATAATTATTAGTTTGTGAATACATATGTTAATTGTTAATTAATATTTGAAATAATATGTGAAGTAGTTTTTTACATTAAACCATTTGTATTTTGTTTTATTTGAAGATGATGATCGAATGAAACATGTATGCCAGTGGCGTTTTCACCGGGACCACTTCTTTGAAGTAAATTCATTCTATAAGTATTTTTCAGCCATCTACGTAAGGGAAATACTTGTAAGTATTTAAGTGTAATTGTTTGATTGATTTGTTTTTAAAACTGTGAGACGTATATTTATTATTTTATTATATATAAATGGAGGCCATCCCAGCAAAGTTCCTTAAGAATCGTCAATTCCACACATTTACTAAGGTTCTTATGAAGCATGAGCATATTGAGTACTTAATGACGATGGAGATGGTATTTCATGCTGAAAATCCTTCAAGGATCAATCATATTAATGTTTTAGGACCATGGAGGCAGTTTGGTGAGCAAGTTGGATTTGCATATGACAAATTGATAAGGTTTAAGTTTATGCACGTAATTGAAGATTTGGAAGCGGCTGCCGATGAGGATACTCATTATCCTGTATTTCATCTTTGTTAAGTTGAAGAAGATGCTGACTTTGAAATTATCTAGTAATGTCTGACAAGTCGGTTAGTTATTTTGCGTTTGTATAACTAATGTTTTAAGTATTTTGGTTTGATGATGACGTCTTTAAACTGTTTGTGTATTGTAAAAAATGATGTATGTAGTAGTGTTAAATGGATGCTTGAAATTGTTAATTAGCAGCAACTAATGTAAGTATTTTTCATTTTTATTGTGTCATTGTATTAGGTACTGAGTTTAGTTCCACATAACTTGGATTTGGTACTAATTTTAGTACTACTACAGAATTTGTCGTAAGGGGTGTTTGCTTTCTGCAGTAGGAGCATTGGTACTAAGTTTAGTTTTAAAAATTTTAGCAATGTATATAGTGTTTGTGCAACTGAAATGTATCATGGTTAAATGTTAGCGCTGCATAACATAGTCATTAGATTGCTTTTGGTATTATGGTGACATTATTGTCAACCACCTCTTGGTTTTATGTTTTTTTTTTTTTTTTTTTTTTTTTCATATTTGGAATATGCCTTCAGAAGTTCGATCCCTGCATTTGGCAACTTAACCAATAATCAGACACTAACAAATAGATGTATTCTCACACTACGAACATCGCTTCAGATTAAATGCATCTATCATTTTGGTTACTTCTTAAACTTTAATGGTTGTTTTCAAAGCAAGTGCAAGCACGATATTGAGATTTCCATCACTTCTATTATATATAGATGTGGTTTCAGTAGGATAAAGAGAACGATAAGTGTACACAGAAAATAATATTGGTAAATGGGTACAGAAGGTACTCACCATACCTGTTGAGGGAAAGGAAAGAATGACCCCACTTGAACTTGCTTAGTAGCAAGTCACCATTCTCTACCTCGACACTGTGGAAGACAATCATAAAAATATGAAATTCTATATTGCCACAATGTTACCATATACATACACTATTGTATAAATTGAGCTTCATAATATTGCATGATTGCAATAGATTGTTGATAACGTATAACTGGAAGTTGAATGACGATATAAGTCATGATAATAATTATAAGTTATCAAACATTATATAAGAAATTTTAACTTATTATTATGAAAAATAGGCTGTTAAATATGATTAGGAATATTTTTTATATGCTATTAGTGTGTCATATATTTGTCATTGCTATTAGTGTGTCATATAAGTCATGTTCCAACAATTAAAAGGTTTCAGGCACATACGCATTATGTTTGCTAACACATATATTATTTGATGTGCTTCTAGATAAAAAGGCCAGTAATTGAAGACAGCATTAAGCATCATTTTGTAGCAAACTGTAAACTTGATTTACTCAGTGAAACATAAAAACCATTCATGAACCTTGAAATAGATGACTTTAAAGAATCACTTTTCAAACTTTCTAGGCTTTTAACTTCTTCTATAACACATTTCATGTGCCTTTCAAAGCACAAAAAAGTAGCCTTATAACTTCTAAGCACAGAAATTTCCAAGCATGGTTTTGCAATATAGCTTCTAAAGTTGAGCTAGTCATTACTTGATTTACTCAGTGAAACATAAAAACCATTCATGAACCTTGAAATAGATGACTTTAAAGAATCACTTTTCAAACTTTCTAGGCTTTTAACTTCTTCTATAACACATTTCATGTGCCTTTCAAAGCACAAAAAAGTAGCCTTATAACTTCTAAGCACAGAAATTTCCAAGCATGGTTTTGCAATATAGCTTCTAAAGTTGAGCTAGTCATTACTTAGTACCCCAATTTATCTATCGTTCTCCGCTTATGCTACATATGTAGCAAAAAACAAATGATCCTGTATTTAGAGTATTAAGTTCATCTATATTCATTGATTCATTCCTAAACAAGCACTACAAAAAAGGTGCAACAATTATAATAGCCAGACTAATTCTAAAACAGAATCGTACTCTCTGAACATTCCAACACTTCAATAACCACACACGTGAATACGTGATGACCTTACTATTGACCTTAGTAACTAGTTATGCATATGCATAGTTGCATACCCCCGCAATGGTAACCCAATAGTCGGAAACAAGCAGCATAAAACGAAGCTCACAGGTCCAAATCCCGTCCCAATGTCAGCTATTTACCTCTCACATGTTGGCCGTGGGAACAGTCAGTGGGGTCTACCAAAGGGTCGGTTTCCATTTTAGTTACGCAGATAACTTCAAGTTCAAATACGAAACAAAGCACTTCTTATTAACTCAAATTTCACCATCCCAATTAATAACATTCTACATACTTCATATTGACAATACATTATAACAACCTAAAACAAAACAACTAACCGGTCATGCGTCGTTCTATAACATTTGAGTATTCGAATAACTCATACTACACACATTTCATCATTTCATCGCTAACTTACCCAACAATTAAGATCACCTTATTTTATGACCTTATTAGCTTATTAAAATCTGAAAAAGCAGATGAGCTCACTTTTTAAGCTTGCAAGGTTATCGCCTTCAGCTTATGGCATTAGCCATAATCTGAATCTAAAAAAGCTTGTAAGCTGAAAAAGTCGAGCTTATCGGCTTTTCCAGATTTTAACAAGCTGATAAGCCCATAAAATAAGGTGATTTAAATGCCCCCTTATGATCTATATATTGAATAAATAATTGATCCTAGATCTAAAACATTAAGTTCAGAAAAATTCAGTTATAAATTTCTAAATGAGCAATGAAACAGTCGGGATAGCGAGAATAACTTGAAGCTTCAAATACAAACTTTAGCACTACTCACTAAGAGGGTGTTTGAATCACCTTATTTAACAGGCTTATCAGGTTATTAAAATTTGAAAAAGCACACAAGCTCACATTGTTTAAGCTTAGGAGCTTATCACTTTGAGCTTATGGCGTTAGCCATAATCTGAATCTAAAAAAGCTTGTAAGCCGAAAAAGGTGAGCTTATCGGCTTTTCAAAATTTTAATAAGCTGATAAGCCTGTAAAATAAGGTGATCCAGACACCCCCTTAACGAGTAGTGCTATAGTTTGTATTTAAAACTGAATGTATATGTATATGTATATGTATATGTAAATACTAAGGTTATCACTCATTATATCCTAATAATTGAAATGTATATAGAAATGAATGATTTAATTATATAAAAAAGAAGAGTACCTTTAAAGCAGGGGCAAAATGTTTACGGTTACGTAAAAGCTTAAGAGTATGATCAACCTCCCATTTAAAAGCTAACTTCCTGGACTTAACAAACTGATTCAAATTGCGTCTGACATTAACTTCTTCTCCGCCGTTTTTAAAAAGCTTTCTATACAAAGCTTCTTCGACGTATTTTTTAGCTGATCTCTTTGTTATGCTTTTTGTTTTTCCAAATCGTTGGATCATTAAGGATGTCGACATTTTTGTTTGATTGATGGGGTGTTTGGAATTGGGGATTTAGGGTTTATGAAATGAGGTCTCTCTGTGTGGGTGGTGCTTGATGTGCCTGTGTTAGATGGGCTTGGGCCTTTTAGTGATTTGGGCTTTTTGTTAAGTGGGTGTTCGGTTTTATGTCTTGGGCCTAGAAATGATTTGATATGTATAAGAACAGCTCATTAACAAAGATAATTAAATGCCCGTGTATACAAACATAATTAAATGTTCGTCGCGATAGTATAATTATTTTCGCTTAACAATTAACGGTTTAAGAGATATTTAAATTATAAAAAATATGTGAAAATATAAAATGCTTTTGATCTCGACCATTGATTTCATTTTAAATGGATGGTAGGGATGAGTTCCTTGATATGTAAGATAAGTTTGGTATTTAAAATAACTTTCCTATAATAAAAATTAAACTTCTAATTATAGCAGCTAAAAAGGATTAATGAGTTATGTCATTGCAATGATATAATGCAAAGCAATAAGTAAAAGAAAGCGTAAACTGAACACGAGGATTGATAGTGGTTCAGTCACAGATCTCCTCTTCGCCCTACTCCACTCCTCGAGTACCCAACTCGAGAGTTACTTCACTAGATCAACAAGCTCCCTTCTCAGCGGAGAAAACCTTACAATCGTCGCTTACACTTTTTTCCGGTACAAAGCTAAATACCGGGTTCTTTTACAAAGATACAACCACTCCCGCTAGTTCTTTTACAAGGGTACAACTACTCCCGCTATGTTTTGTGGCCCAACATAAAAACCTTATGTTTTATGGCACAAACACATAAACCATCTAATCTAGTTTGGTGAATAGATTGTGATAATACAATGATGATCCAAGACATGCATGTCTAATGAATATGAATGCCTAATCTAAATGATCTTCTTGAATAAGAAGTCTTCAATCATTGAGGATGTCAAGTGCCCTTGAATCTTCATATGTTGGTATGCTTTAATGAATGATGACTTCAAGATCATCTAACCTTCTTGGTGGATCAAGAAGTATGCTATGCTTGTGACTCATGATCTTTGAGCTTACTTGATCATTGTGTAAAGGGTGATTAATATGTGTTTCTACATGATTTGCTACTGATCTAGATGTGTGTAAAATGATAGAGAGAATATATGTTCAAAGTCATCAACCAAAGAGAAAACCATGGGCTGCTATTTATAGCCAACAGGCTCAGCAGACCCACAGATCAGGCGAAACCCTTTTGAGGGTTCCGTCTGTTATGCCCGAAGGTTCCGTCAGTTCTGACAGAAAGTCTTCCAAGAAATCTTTCTATATCTATTTCAAGTCTAATCAAGATCTTCCAAAGTCAACTACAAGATTGTAGTGTGTAAATATAAACAAAATCTATGACATGTCTTACAAGAATCTTTTGAAAAGATTGTAATGATGCAATGCATGATGTAAGTTAACATTTCTATTTTTATATTATTATGAAAAAGAAAGTAAATATGTAAAAATGTTTGTATAGCTAAGTTAATTGATGTTTGTTTAAAAGGTAATTAGTAAGTTAATGAGTTACTAAAAATATTTGATTACTTATGTCGTCATACGGCACATTTTTATTATTAGTAAAACTTACTAAGTTTACCTAGACACCTAATGTGGCACTTATTCTATTTTACACCTAAAGTGCACTTTGACACCTAAAATACTTAAAGACTCTAAAAGTATTTTAACATTCTAAATGATTGATAAAGGGGTTTGATCATAATGCCACATAACAAACTTGTACGAACCTGTGTTGTAGCATACGAGGACTCGAGACGTCGAGAGGTGTTGAATGTATGTTGAGACAAAATATGATTACAAGTAACTTGTACATTTTACGTTATGTATCAAGTTATACGTTTGTCATCACTCAAAACAAACGAGACTGTATAGATTAAATATCGTAATATTTGCAATAACAACAATGTTTAGAGAACTTTACTAAATGCATACATGTTTTATAGAATGAAAAGTATTTAAAAAAACCCACTTCAGATGACGTTGAAAAAATATATGCATTGCATGAAGAAAAACATAGACTCCCGGGAATGCTCGGGAGTATTGATTGTATGCATTGGAATTGGAAAAATTGCCCAAAGGCCTTACAAGCTCAATTTAAAAGACGTGATTACAAATACCCAACTCTTATGTTAGAAGCAGTTGCGGATCTAAAATATGGATTTGGCATGCATACTTTGGGGTTTCGGGGTCAAATAATGATCTTAATGTGTTATATGGTTCCCCGTTATTTGATGATGAACTTGCTGGTGAAGCCCAGGAAAGTCCGTTTGTAGTAAACGGACATACATATAAGAAAGGTTACTATTTAGCCGACGTCTATCCGGTATGGTCCGTGTTTGTGCAAACGTTTAGTGTTGCAAGGACTGAAAAATATTTGAACCTCAAAAAGGTTCAAGAAAGTGCTAGAAAAGATATTAAACGAGCTTTCGAAGCCTTACAAGGTCGTTGGGGAATTATACGACAACCCGCACGTCATTGGCATATCAACACCTTGAAACTAATCATGTATTGTTGTATAATGTTACACAACATGATTTTGGAAGACGAAGGATTCGAAGTG
Source organism: Artemisia argyi (assembly GCA_030686995.1). Classification (NCBI taxonomy): domain Eukaryota; kingdom Viridiplantae; phylum Streptophyta; class Magnoliopsida; order Asterales; family Asteraceae; genus Artemisia; species Artemisia argyi. Next base: position 82,805,451 of record CM060699.1, read on the forward strand.
AATTTAAGAGATACATTCATTGATCCTAGTCCGAACATGCACTTGGATCGAAAGATGTGATTTACATGTTCGAAAAAATAAAGAACTTTGAGATAGAAAAGTGCACGATGCGCTTCGACTAGATCTTGTGGAGCATTTATGAAACTTTAATGTTTAGTTTGTAATTTTTAATTCTTGTTTACGTATTAAGTTTTCTATTTTTATGTAACTTTTTTTTATTAATGTAATGTGTGTGTGTGTGTGTGTGTTTTTTTTTTTTTAATTAATGAAGTTTATTTTAGTTAATATTGTGTATGTTTAATTTTATGGGAAAAAAAATAGACCACGGCACCACATTTTCTGGTGCCAAAGGTTACAGCTAGAATGTGGTGCCGTGGGATTTCTGGTGCCGTGGAGATTTTTGCTGACGTGGCAGCACTTTTTCCCCACGGCACCAAGCCAACGGCACGAGCGTACCTAATGCTCTTACAAAGATTGAATGTTAATGATTAAAAGATATTTTGGGAAAACTTTTAGGGTGCGTTTGGTATCCCACTATGAGAATGAATCTATGAATTTGAAAGTCACTAATGTTGTTTGGTTGGTTATGGGGCCCACAACAATGGAATGAGGATACCCGTGATATGTGGGTTTCCTCATAGGAGTATGATTTGGTGGATATGTGGATACTCATGAAAAGTGATATCTACATACCCATTTTCATTCCACTATATTCTCAAACCTATACTTATAGTGATTCTATCAAGCATTCTAAACTAAACGCACCCTTAGTTAATCTTTTTACAAAAGTTTTTATAAACTAATAAAACTTTTATTTAATACATTGTTTAGGATTTTAAAAAGAAGCCACAAAAGGTATCCTAAGATAAGTTTGAAATCAATTCATTTAGATGTTTTTTGAAAAGAAGCAATAAGAGGTTTCCAAAAAATTTTGAGTCAATTAGTTAAATGCCAAATTTGTATTATTGATGTGTTCGACAATTAGTAATTTTTGAAAAATCAATTACTCCGTACTAGATATGAAAACGTCCCAACAATAATTACAAAAACTGACACTTTTTTAGAGATGTACCAAAATCGACACATTGAGGATTTTGATTTTTCTCGCTCTCCCCTATTGCTTGCCGTTTTTAGAATAAGACAAACATTTTTCGCTAAAAGAAAAAGAATATGAAGAGCAAAATGCTTGCTCACCTCATGTTTTGCTCGCCGTTCTCGCTAAAAGATAAAGAACAAGCCGAGCAAATGCTTGCTCGCTCAAGTATTTTGCTCGCTTCATCAATTTTGGTAAATATTTTGAAAGTATTTGTTTTGATAATAATTTATGTAAAGTGTTCATAAAAAATGACAATTTTTGAAATATCATCAATCAAATAAATGGTATTAAAATTGGATCATTAAAAGTTATCTACAAATAGGCTATTAATTAGTTAAACATCTAATTTACTTACCCGTTGACACAAGTGTTGAGAAGAAGCTTGAAAACAATTTTAATAATAGCATTGGAGCCGCGGCTCAAGCCGACATTGTTCACACGCCGAGTCGTCAGCTTAGAGGGGTTAAAATATGTTGTTAGTAGGTTTGTATTTAGCTGGCATCTTATTGTTGGATTTTGTTGCATGATGTACCATGTTCTCCATTACCGATTCACTTGCCACTCATCTTAGGGTTGGTTGCATGTTGTACATTTGTTTTCCATTATATCAATGCTACAACTATATGCAAATGCAATCGGTTGTTCATTTTTAGTGCGTCGTTTCTCTCTCAAAACACACACTTTAGTTGTTGTTGGGTTATGTCTCAAAGATTTTTGGGTTTTTAGGGTTTCTGTGTTTGAAGAATTGATTGCAAGGTTTCGTTGTCATCTATTTCGTTAACGTAAGGTATGTCGGTTCCTTTTTTTAGTTTCTAGATATGTTGATATGTCTTTGTATTTGTTTAATCTGTGTAGCTGCTTTTATATGCTTTGTTGCAAGTTGTGTTTTATTTATTCTTTGTTATGAGTTTAATATGTGATCGTTGTGGAAGATTTAGTTGTTAAACGTAATTGTATTTTGCAGGTAAACTTAGTTTTGGAGTACTAGCAACCGTATGGTATAAAAGTACTTGCTTGGCAATCATTTGTTTTCAATTAGAGGTTAGAGCAGGTGAGATTGAGAATTTTGTTTGGAAAGTGTTACTATGTGATTTACTTCAATTGTTTTGTGTTTTGTGTTTTGTTTGTTGCAGGTATGAGTTTCATGGTACATTGTGTGTTTTATGTTTGTGCAATTTGGAGTTACAGTAAGGGAGGTTTGGCATATTTGTATTAAGGGTTATTTACTTCAATTGTTTTGTGTTTTGTTAGTTGCAGGTATAAGTTTCTTGGTACATTAGGTGTTTTAGTTGGTGCAATTTGGAGTTACAGTAAGGGAGGTTTGGCAGATTTGTATAAAGGGATTTGAATTGACGATTCATGTATGTGTTCAGTTTTTGCAGTTTATGTTCTTCAATTTAGTTTTTTATCGTCTTTTGATTTTCAGAGTTCATCAAGGGTCTATCTTTTATATCTGAATGCAGGTTTTCGGGATGTGGTTGATGTTGATATCATGTGGATTCTGTGGATAGTAAAATCAAAAAATTTTATGCATGCAGGTTAGCCTCAGAAATTATGGTTGAGTATGTGGTAGTTGGAAATTATCTATTATGAACACGATAATGTATGTGATGTTACTTACCTGTTATGAACACGATAATGATAACGTAATTTTTGTCCGACGTATGTGATGTTACCGTGTAGTTTGAATATCTTGATGCATGCTGAAGTTTCTTCCGGCTTTGCGATATCTTTTATAGTTTATATGATATTCTTAAATCAGAGGTAATGAAGATTGTCTGTTGTAAATAGTATATTATTATTATTATCATCTTTTCTCTTAGTGTCCTTTAAAGAATCTTTTCAGCTGTGTTTAGAGTTCAGAACACTGTTACTGGTTCGAATTTATGTGAGAATTCATGTTTTTAGGTTGGAATTAATGTTTGTTATTGTGGGTTCTCTGTGCACCTCAAAAGGTTTTTTTTTTTTTTTTTTTTTTTTTTTTTTTTTTTTTTTTTTTTTTCAGCACATGCTGCTGCGGCCAAGGTATTAATTTAATTTGTTATGTCGGTGGTTTACAATATCAGATATTACTGTATGCGATTTTATTTCTCACATACTTGATTGTCCGCCATACAATGCAAGCGTGTTTCGTGCCAGCAAGCGTGTTTCGTGCCAGTATTGTATCGAATCACATAATTACATATTTTTTGTGTAGTTATTAAAAGATAATTTTCTTTTGTATTTGGGCTACACAGGAAATGGGATGAGGAGGCTGGAAGAAATCGAGGTGAAGTTTTTGTATAGTACTTGGTGGAGGAGTACTTTACGAAGTATGGCCAGGTTAACTGTTCATGTCTAGCACCCCATCCAAGCATTTTTGCGGGCTCTGCGATTTTGGGTGGCAAATGGCTATTGGTTAGCGGTGCTTTAGGCCAACATGATTTTGCATATGTGTTGTACACTGTTTTCGTGTGTGTAATTCAGTCGTTAGATGCTTGGCTATGATGATTTCTAAACCTACTGCAATACACGAGTAAAAAATATCTCATTATATAAACATATTGCAAGCATTACCCGAGTTTAAGATATAAGTATTTTGTTAATTAGTTGCTTAATGATCACTATCAAGTTTTAATTATTGTTGAATGTTTCACAAGTGACATGTTTGTTGGACCACCCTACCCTTTTACGCTAAATTCGCATTCATAGTGCCAAAAAGGTAGTTGGGAATCTGTATCGACTTTGAGAGGGGATGGATGCTTTTGGAAAGGACGAGGTATATTAGTATATTAATCTTCTATGTGCAATTATATTAGTATTTAATCTTCTATGTACAATATTTTATTTGTGAAATTCTGCGTCTTTTTATTTTATTTGTTTATTTATTTATTATTATTTTTTTCAGAATCCAAAATCCCAAGTGGAGTAATATAGTTAAACGGGGCTATAACAGGCAAGCCAATTAAAAATAGCACATCCTTTCCTACCTTGACTGTTGTGGGTGTGGTTGAATGGTCTACCTTAGTTTTTTTGGCTAAGATAGAGGATTGTATTTGTGTTAAGAGATAAGGCATGTCTTATCTCTTGAATTAGTGATGTATTATTTGTGTTGTTAATAAAAATACTTTCACCTTTGAAAAATAATAATAATAATAATAATAAAAATAATAATAATAATTATTAGAGTTAACTACATTTTTGGTCCTCGTGGTTTACCGGGTATAACAATTTTGGTCCAATAGTTTGAAACGTAACGGATCCTGTCCAATATCCGCTGACCCGTAACACTTTTGGTCCAATGTTAACACTCCCGTTAAATTGACTACGTTTGACCGTTAGTTTTAGGGGTATTTATGTCATTCACATATTTTTATTAAATTTAGAGTATATATTAAATACACAAACACAGACCCTTCTTCACAAACACAAACCCTTACATAAACACAAACACAAACCCTTCTCCCTCCCTAGATCTCCGGCCAACATCACCGGCCACCACACTACCTTCGGCGATACACCAAACACCACCATGACCTCACCAAACAAACACCAAAAACCACCACGACTTCACCACATAAACACCAAACACCACCACGACCTCACTAAACACCAAACAAGACCTTTAACAAGATCTTTAGTCGAAACCAACAAGACCTTTACATAGATCTTCTCAATCGAGACCTCAAAGATCTACAAGAAACCATTACACTCTTTATCAAAACCATCATAAACACAACATCGAGACACAAAAGAGTGTCAATTGTTTTCGAAAAAGAAAGAAGCACAAGAAAGGGTGATTCAAGTTTTATTCGTAACACAAAACATATTAAGATTTGTGTTCGTCAATCAAGAAAATAAAAAAGGTGAGATCGTTTTTTTTTTTTTTTTTTTTTTTTTTTTTTTTTTTTTTTTTTTTTTTTTCGAGTTCGAATCTTTGTTGTTGTGGATATGGAGGTAGGTTTGAGGGTTGTTGTAGTTAGTTGTTGTGGTGGTTTCGTGTTGGGATGGCGGTGGTGAGGATTTGGTGATGGTTGTGGTAAGGATTTGGTAGTGGTTGTGGTGAGGATTGCGATGGTGAGGATTTGGTGATGGTTGTGTTTACCGATTTGGTGATGTTTGTGGATCTATGTTTGTGGTGATATGTGGACTCCCAGAAGATGTTTGTGGTGATGGTTGTGTTTACATATATTTGTTAGAGTGGGATTTATTCATTTAGTGGTTTTTGGTCGAATTAGTTTTTGTAGCTTTATATTTGTATATGTATAAAGCTGTTATTTGGATGTTTTTATGTTTAAAAGTTGGTCGCCGGAATCTCGCCGGATTCTAGGTTTGGTTGTCCGGGAAGATGAAGATGAAGAAAAAAAAATGGCTGGAGGTGTTTGGATTATGTTATGTGTTATTGTTTTTAAATAATAATAATAATAGAATTAAGTAAATAATAATAATAATAATAATAATATTAATAATAATAATAATATTAATAATAATAATAATAATAATAAATAAATGGAGGAAAGGGCATTTTAGTCATTGTACATCAACATTTGAGGGTATTTTAGTCATTTCGCATGTTTTTAACTAGTCAAACTAGCGGTCAACAAAAATTAGACCAAAAGTGTTACGGGTCAGCGGATATTGGACAAAATCCGTTACATTTCAAAATTTTGGACCAAAACTGTTATACCCGGTAAACCACGAGGACCAAAAATGTAGTTAACTCTAATTATTATTAAAAATACCACACCCTCTGAAATGAAAATTTCATAACAGCGTAGTGTTGCGTAAAAACATTTCATGCCAACATCAAATGAAATTAGTAAACTACTAACGAAAAAGTTTTGCAAAATAATGATTCTAATTATACATTAGTTTTTACAGATGAGGCTACAACTGAAACCTCAATTGTGTGTAACATTAAAATTTTCCTCAAAAATATCAATGAACTTTTATCAACACTTTACCATTAGGCATAACTTAGAATCAAAACCAGTTTCGTTAACACATTCAAACCTAAAGCAAATCATATAAAACAAAAAGTTACATAACAAAGGGATTGGATCAGATTTCTGGCTTGTATTCCCTCTGTTGAAAGAGAATCGTAAAATGCGCTCAGTTATTTCATATTCGATCATCTGGGGAAATAATCATCACTTCCAATCTCTCTTTATAACATTATTATAACAAGAGACTAAACTTTATACAAAAAAAGTATGAATTTAAACAATGGATCAGATTTCTGGCTTGGAATCTCCCTGTTGAAAGAGATTCATAAAATGCGCTCAGTTATTTCAGTTTCGATCATCTGGGGAAATAATCATCATATCCATTATACTTTAGGATTTCATAGCTACACCAAAATGTAACCAATCTAAACCAAATGCAAATCAAAAACACAAAAAAGACAAATTATATTAAAATGACATAATTTGCCCATGTTTGTTTCTTTGATTTACTTAAATATTTTAAAATGGCTAAATCTTAATATAGGTGTAAAATCCCTAAAAAAAATATCTCCATATCTGAATTAACATAACTCATAACAATAAGCTACACCTTCATATAAAATGAAACATCCAAACACGGAGTAAAATTAATTATCGCATCGGCTCATACTCAACACCTACTATTTTCAAGCGCTGGTAATCAGTATTTTCGATGCAAAACTTATATAAAACGACGACGTTTAATTCATTGTAAATATATTTTTTTTTAAATTAATACAAAATACAAATTGAAATTGTAAGAAACTTACATATAAATATGGCTGCGTTTGTCGGAAGACGGTGCTTATTGGTGATGGTTGTGGTTTGTGTGAGATAAGATGTGTGTTTATATAGGCGCAAGGTGAGGCTTGTTAAACCCTAAATTTGGTTTGGTTATTTACTCAAATGCCCTTATAAAAGAAGGTACTAAAACGGCTTTATGCGGCTAATGCGGGGTGTTCGGTTTATTCGGTTTGATTAGTTCGGTTAAAACTAATTTATTGAACAAACTGAAAATCGAATTAAACCGAATTCAAATTTGATTAAACTAAATTGAAAAGCGGATATGAATTTGATTCGGTTTTTGGGTTGACTAGAATTACATTAAAAAAAAAATTCATTAATTTATAGAGATACACTAAGATTTTTTTTTATATAAATATATAAAAATATGAGTTTCGCTAACAATAGCTTTTAGGGTTGTCGTTAACAACAAACATTTAATATTTTATTCAAAAAATAATGTATTGTCCAAACAAAATCATCAAGCATTAGTTACTAGCTTATATTATTTCTCAAGCACATTTGTAATCCATTTCATTCATTAGTTGTATAAGTGAAAAAAATGACACATGTTTTTAGTCATGCCTTAATGTTAGTGTTACTTTGAAACAAGAAAAGTGGAGTTTGTTGTTAACGACAACTTTTAGGGTTGTTTTTAGCATTTCCTTAAAAATATATATATTTATGTGAATTCGGTTTTATGTTCGGTTCAATTTTTATTTTTCCAAAATCATATCTAAACTGAAAACTGAATTTTTTTTGGTTCGGTTTTAACTAATTCAGTTCGATCTAGTTTTGGTTTTCGATTCCTATGGGTATTACCCAAAGTGTCAACACCCCTAGGTAGGGGTGATCACGGTCCAAAAACCGGACCGGACCGAAGACCTAGTTAAGGAAAAACAATAGACCGAGACCGGACCGAATGTGGTTGGTCCGGTCTCGGTCCTTCGGTCTGTCCGGTCCAAATAGGCAAGATTTGATAAGTTTTTTCGATTTTTTAGTCGGTTCGGACCGGACCGATTGGACCGAAGACCGAATTAACCAAAAAGCCTAGACTGAGGACCAGACCGAATGTGGTCGGTCCGGTTCGGCTGGTCCGGTCGGTTTTGTCGGTCGGTCCGGTCCGTTTGCTCACCCCTACCCCTAGGTTATGGGGATGAATTTCTCCAAAATATTTAAATGGACGGAAAACTCTAATCCCATGTATCTTTAGGGATGTCGAACTAGTCCGAGGCAATGATCGTATATTCTAGTGACATTTGGCCGAAAGTTGGGATTGAAGCAAGCAATATATGAACTCTTTCTCTCGGTACTTTTAACTTGTCAAAAGTTTCTTTTGGGTTGAAGTAAGATTACAAGTCGAAAAGGAAAATCGGCTTAATGGTGCATTTTTTTTAAACTTATTTCAATCTAGGATTTCGTTAGGGGTGGCAATTCGGATCAGGTTCGAGTTGACGGGTCAGAAACCCCCAACCTAAACCTGACCCACTTAAATCATCGGGTCAGCTATGTTAACCTTAACCTGTTTACATATAATCCGAAACTGACACATTTAACCCGTATATATACTTGAGTTAGCGGGTTAAATAGGTTACACGGGTTGAATAGGTTAAACGGGTTTCGAGTTGACGCATTTAACCCATTTTATATACAAAAGTTGGCACATTACACGAGTTAAACAGGTTAAACGGGTTTGCGGGTCTACCCGTTTAACCCATTTAACTCGTATAATAAATATAAATAATTTTTAATTTAAGAAAAAAAATCTCAAACGGGTTGGCGGGTCGACCGTCTTAATTTAATCCCAACCCGAATCTGACATGTTTAATAAACGGCTTAGATAAATCAACCCAAACCCGACCCGAAATCTATTTAGACTCGACCCGAACCTGTTAATCTTCGTATCGGTTTGAGTCGGGTTTCGTGTCGGGTTACAAATTGCCTATTCTAGGTTTCGTTAAGTTTATATGGTTGGACTGGAGATTGTATGAGTTAGTTTTGATAAGTACAAATTTTTGTGACTTATTTAAGGAGAAGTTTCGTTAAGTATATGGTTGGACGGGAGATTGTATGAGTTAGTTTTGATAAGCACAAATTTTTGTGACTTATTTAAGGAGACGTGGCTTTACGTAAAAGGTGTAGTGTTTGGATGCTCATAATTTTTGTTGTCATTTGACCTCGCCAACTATAATAAACTAATCCAAACACTAAGCATGCGCTTATGAACTTATTATTTGTAGACAAACACCCTTCAAAATTATGTTGTTACAGTTACAAAACGATCTGTGTTAAGGGCTTCCACAATCTCGACAACCTTGGAACAGAGGGACTACTAATTTGGAAACTGCTTGTGCTGTTCTCTCAATTTTTTTGTGCTGTTTTTTTGTAACTTACCAACTTAAGCTTAAACCATATCAAATGTTGTATATAAATACTGGAAATCAAGCAACAAATCAAAACATGCAATATGTTAAATAAAAGATTTCCAATTCATAAGAACAGCCTAACCGATACAAAATTGTCACTCAATAAAGTGCCTACAAAAGTTTCCACAGCACAGTCTAAGGATTTGATACCAAAGTTCTTGTAAATTAAACTGGTCAGAAGTAAAGTAGCATTCCCTTTTAACATATGAAAACTGAATTTGGCTCGTTTAACGTAAACCAGATGACTTGTGAGAACTAGTTCTGCTCGCTTGGTATAACTCGGGTCACCACACCAACCGCAACAGTTGTCCCTGATGATCTTAAAAATACCCTCCCAAGACCTCTGCTACTTGAAAATTCATCCACACAAACATCATCTTGCAGCACCACCTGAGTGGGACCAACATTAGTCAACCAATTTAAAAGCTCATGAACTAAAGGGTATATGCTATAGTTGTCCTACTTTGACTTCAATCTTATAAGACAAGAGCAAAGTCAATTTTATTAAATTTGATTAGACCTTCGAGAAAAAGAGACTAAAATTGCATACACTGAAAACTGGCGTACATATGTCAAAAAGGAAGTCTTTGATTACTAGATTATAAAAAGCTGTAAATTACTGTTATGTGGATTAATACGTGCACTTTAATCTTAACAAAATAATATATTTATCGTCGCAAACTGCCATCCCTAACTTTCCTGTATATCTAAGACATCAAGATGAAGGGAGAAGATAAACAAACCTCAACTATGGCACTTTGCTTTGCTAACAGAAACCGTGGCGACTTCTTTGTTACTTTTCCCGTCTTGGAATCAAGCAAAGACACCATCTTTGTAACTCTTGCTGCTTCCCTAGCGTGATGTATATGAAACTCCAACTGCTCATTCAGAGTCCCAACATGAAATCATTAACACATACAGCCCAGTCATACAAAACAAAATAAAAATACACATGCCATATAACCTGATATCTTTCGCTATGATATCTAAAAGTATAATATATATAATAACTATTTAGAAATTTATTTGAAAAAGTGGTTCAGGAGGTTGTTGGCACTAATATACTTCTTTGATTTACCAATTTCACCCATTAAAGATTAAACATAACCAATATCTATCAGTTCACAAGTGAAAAAGAGTTGAAACAGCAGCACGTTACCTGAGAGCCAATCATAATTGGTATTTGGACATCCAAAACAAGAATCTTCAACTCCAAATGGTTTGAGACTGCCACTGGGAAATCTGGGTGACACAATACACCACCAGACATGACAGAGGTTGCATCAATACCTTGTAAACTAACAGTTACACTGTCACCAGCTCTTGCAATAGTACATGGCTGAGAATCACGTTCTAATGAACGCACTGTTGCAATTTCTCCTGAAGGCAGAACGAGAACCTACAATAAAACCATATATAAATAGCAATAGTAATTAGAACTAGAAAATATGGCAAGCATTTCAGCAAGTAAAGATAAAGTATGTGATAATTTTTTTTTTTTTTTGTTCTGTTTTGTGACAGTTGCATAGAACTTTTTTTGTATTGCAACATGTCAAAGGCCATTAAATAGATAGTAGTTGTACCTTGCTTCCATTACGAAGAGCCCCAGCATCTAACTTCCCACATACAGATACCTGACCTTGAGATGTCAGTTTAAGGACATCACATATTGGCATTAGTAGAGGCTTGGAGTATTCTCTAGCAGGAGGTTGAAGAGCATCTATAGCCTCCAACAGACTAGGCCCCTTGTACCTGTAGCATAACAACCCAAAAAATTGATTTACTCAGAAACTAGCCATGTTACAAAACAAGTCATCTATTATGCATTTATACTCCAATACTTGCATATTCTGTATGGACAGCTACTAAAATAAAAAAAAAAAAAAAAACTAGATGTCGCAAAATGGCAGATTGTAACAAATATGATTGTATAATTAATATAAAAACTACTTTTTGTTACTGAAACTATTCTAAGAGGTTTAATGCAAAAGAAAACACTTTGGACAAACTTTCACCCATTTGACCCATTTCATAAGTGGCTATGAGTAATATTTTGGTTTGGAAAATGATTGGGAGGCCTAAAATGTGTGACTAATTATGTGCCTAATAGATGTGGCAATAAATTATTGGTTTGTGAATAAGTGGGTCCCCATGCTGTCCCCAATAAGATACTGACACATATGTTTAGGCATATTATTAGGCATACGAGTTAGGCATCCCAATCAATGCTCGGTTGGTTTTACCCTTTGACCTGTTCGAAATGAAACATAATCCGACCTGACCCACATACACTTGCCACTCTATAACAGAATAAGTAAGAAAAACATCTTAGAATAATTAATAAACCAAACAATCAAATCAATAATTAAGAGAACTAACCATGACAGCAAACGTGAATCAGAAGCTGGTCCCACCAAATTTTGATTTTCCATAGCACTCAACGGAACCCACGACACTGAAGAATCTCTATAATTACAAGACCGAAGAAACGTTCCAAGTTGCAACTTAATAGCATCGAAACGTTCCTTTGAGTACTGAACGGCATCCATTTTATTCACACACACAATTAATTGGTCAGCACCAAAACTTCTAATCAGCAGTGCATGCTCCCGTGTTTGACCACCTCCAATTTCAATACCTGCTTCAAATGCACCAATCGATGCATCTATAACTAATATTGCTGCATCTGCTTGTGTTGCCCCTGAGATCAGGTTTGGGACAAAATCTCTATGACCCGGTGAGTCAAGAACCACAACATGATATTTATTGGATTTGAAGTAAGCAACGGCCACCGTCATAGTTACCCCTCTTTCTCTTTCTTCAGCACTCTCATCCATTGCCCATGCATACGCAAATGACCCTTTACCCTGATTTTGATTTTTAAACACAGAATGAGTCATAAATCATGCATCCAAGTTATATATAAACTATTAGTGGCAATTTCAGCTTGTTAACTACTTTACTTACTAATGGATCCATTCAGGTTGAATTTTATTTCAAACTAGTATAATAAAAAGGATTAGCTTCAAAGGACACAGGTAGAAACTAGCCCAAAGTGTACTATTAATGATAAGTCTTCCTAAATCATTGAGGTATGTTGGATAGATTTATGTAATCATATTTTACATGGGACAAAAAAGTGTTTGGGCTGGCCCGGCCAGTTTTGATGCATATATAAAATGACTAGATAACAATCCGCTAATTTTACCAGTGCCTTGGCCTCTTTTTCGTATTTGTGCATTTGTTTCTGTGATATTTGACCCAGAAGATGTAGCAGCCTTCCTGAAAGTGTCGACTTTCCAGAATCAACATGGCCAACCTAAAAAATCAGATAAATCATACATGTTATTAGCACCTTAATCACCCCTAAATAAATCATTTTATAGAATTATGATGTAGCACACTTACAATAGCTAGATTTAGCTGAGTCAAACTATCTTTGGTTTGGTCAGGTAGCATCCAGTTTTCAGGCTTGAACTGTGAACGAGGTACTTTTGCCTTGTCAGGAATTTTGGAATTGTCATATTTCACGCTCATGGTCAAACTGGTCATTTCACTGGAAAGACTATTAGTTTGTGTCTCAGATACTGAAGCATGATTATTCTCTTCTACATGTTGAAATTTATCCTTCGAATTCAATGGTGCTGATACGGAGGAAGGTTTAGCACTTGACGACGACATGGCGGAAGGTTTAGCAATTGACTTTGAGTTGCCATTGTTTATTGCTTTATTGGAAGGAGCATTAGAAGTTGACGGTTTGTTGAGGTCTGGTGCCACTAAATAAATGGGGAAAAAAATGTCAGATTCACTACAAACTCTAGATATTTTTAAAATTCATGTTTTTATGTATGTACGACCAAATCAGATAAAGCATCAACATTTTACATCAGGGATGGTTAGTATTATCTAATAATGAGCCACATGATACATAAACATGTTAATATACATCATGTATTTATGTAAGTGTATTTCACGCATTATCTCATCCTGGAAATTAGATCACACCTTTGGAACCTATTCTGTAAGATCGCAAGCCCATAGTAACCAAATCATCAGGAGATGAGATATCAAACTTGAAAGGGGCTGAAAGAGTCAAAACAGGCAAAGTCCAGGGATTACTAAAGTAGGTTAGTTATTCGATATGACTTCATTTTTGTCATAGAGAAGGCCATCTATGTCAAGATCATGTGCAAACCTATGTTAATTTTGTAATGCTTCTCAGAAACGATGGCTTTATGTAAATCATGAAATTGTCCTCGCATATTTCCATGCAAGTGGGAAAAAATGTCTTCTTTTGTTGAAGATGCATCTTTCAACCGACATGGTGACGATGAGAAAAGAGACTTTGCCATCACTGATGTGCCAGAGTTCATGCATATGCCACCAACTGCATTAGACAAATCTAATCTATGAAATGGAAACCTAATAGAATAAAGATCCTAGTTCCAAAAGGTATGAACGCTCCCTAGATTTCAAGTTATTATTCAGCATATATACTAGACGCACATTTATAGCAAACATATGTCTATATGCTTCCCCTTACCCTGCTCCGGCAGGATTGGGTTTTGTTGTTGTATATACGTCTATATGCTTGTATGCTTTTGTATTATTGTATGCGCCTATAGTTATATATGCTTCTATACGGTTATATGGTTTGTCTTTTCTTTCTCTCACAACACATGCACACACACATATATACTTATTCCACTCTTGCCGGGGGTTTTATTGGAAGCAGCCCCTTCACCCTCGGGTAAGGGTGTGACTCGACTCTACATCCTATCTCCCCCATCCCGGCTTCAGCGGGATTGGGTATTGTTGTTGTTGTTGTATATATGATGCTCATTTTGTCAAATACTAAGACGTCGATATTCAAAAACACAGAGTGTGAAAGGACCAAATTAATACAAAACAATTATGAGGGACTAAAAACAAGAAGATTCATACCTGTACTTGATTGGCCATTATTAGAACTTCTGATCAAAGGGTTGCGAAGGACACCACAGATATCACATGATGACATATAGTCCTCATTATCATATGTACATATGGGGCAGCGCCAAACATTTTGTCGAATGATTTCCTTTTTAACTTCAGCTTTTATTTTAACTTCAGGTTTTATTTCAGGTGAATCCCAACCTGTAAAAACATATCCAATAAATTTATTAAAAAAAAATAAAAAAAAAAAAAAAGCGTTAACATTGGTTCTAAAATATCATGATGTGATATAATGAACGCGTGACTATTTTTAAACTCATAAGAAAAACGGCAAGTCAAAGAAATTACCAGACTCGGGTTCATCTACGCCATTGTTATAATTATAATTATAATCATAGCTTTCATCAGGGTAATCTTCATCGTAATCGTAGCCATCATCATAATCAAGTCCATAGTTTATTTTGCGCGGCATTTTCTAGTTTAAATAGAAAACCAAATCTCTCATCAGTAATAAATCATTAAGAGAATATAGATTAGTGGACCACAATACGCAGATTAAATTACAAATCAAAACCAACGACAAAAACTCAGAAAGAAAAAGTACCTTAAGTTTATTGTAGACCGAATCAAATCAAATGTTAATTAGCTAGATATGATACGATAAGTAACAAACTGCCAATATGTCAACAGAATTTGATAGCATAAACCACCAAGACAACGCTTATTCTCCTACTTCAAGCCGATTATCCAATCGACTTAAATATTGAATTCTTGATTAGATACCGACAAAATATCCTGCTCCTGCCACATATATACAGAGGGTTACTTACTGATTAAAAAATTACCTCGACTACTAAAATGTTCATTGATAACAGATTTATAGCTTTGTGACCATTAATAGATAATAATTACTCCGTACATGATTAACTGAAAAAGCATAGGACCGTTGCACCAATAAGCACCCAGTTAACAAGCTGAGTTTTTTTTTTTTTTTTTTTTTGGTATACTATGCGACTTATATAGAGCTACAGCAAAACTATAGACGATACAAGTTCGACTTTATGGCATCAAACTAACGTTTTATAACAAAAACTAGTTAATTAAACAAATGATTCAAGAAGAACTCAATGACAGACTGACCCATGTACCCACTACGCATATCGATGACGAAAACATAACAAAGTTGCTAACACAGAATGCTTGTATCAAGCACTCAATGTTCATGCTTTGAAACACATTATTCACATGTCACAACGTACACTGGTGTTACTACCAAAGAAAGTATGCTAATTGTAAATTATCAATTTTCACACACTTATGCTATGTTTGGCAAAACTAGCGTGTGCAGTTAGCTAGTTAGCTACTAGACGTTTGTTTTATAAAAGCATTTGGTAACATAGCTGTAGTGAAACTTAAATGGGTAAACGGATGAGGTTTTGCCTGTTCAAGTTATCCGGGGAGGATAAGTAACCAGGGTATCACCGTGACCGTTTCCGAATGAAGTTTCAACCCGAGACCTCTTGCGGACATTAGGTGCCTAGTGCTTTACCACAAAGCCATTTGGTCATGTAATTATAAAGTGTAAACTGGTGTAGAAGCTCAACACTAGCGTGTTTCGAATAGGAGTGTTTAAACAAGCATTACATTCAAAACGCTCAAAAAAGCTCGTCGCAAACAAAGTAAATTATATATAACAGCTACAAACTATTTAGTATTTAAAAATTAACTATACTTACACTTTTAATTAAGTTAGGTAGCTTAAATTTTTATTATTATAAATAAAAAAAAAAAAAAAAAAAAAAAAAAAAAAAAAACATTATTATGAGTTCCAATAAGCTAAAAAACTAGGGATTGAGTAACTTTTCAGCAAATAATTACCGAATAACATAAAATTAAAGCTGGTAGGGAGTAGTTAATTTAATTAAAAAGTTGAGTTAATTTGGATGAATTTAAATAAACGCAAAACATGTATGAAACATATAATAATTGGATATATAAAGTGTGATTTAGATTAGATTGATATATAAAAAGGGATTAGAGAGATGTTACCAGTGTAGAGTGATTTTGCAGAAGAAGAAGAAAGGGTGTGAACGAATTTATATAAATTGCTTACCAAGAAGAATGGTTTTAGATAGTCGGCGATTGAGTGGTTGCTGAGTGATGAATTGATCGACCAAGGAGAGGAGGGGCTTCGATAGTTCGAGATACGTTTTTTATTCTTGTTAGGTGGTATAGGTTCCTTTATGTCGATTTTTTTTTTTTTTTTTTTTTTTTTTTTTTTTTTTTTTTTTTAATATAAACCTTTTAAATTTCACTTTTGTTGGTAGGGCTGAGCATCAGGCCGGATCCCGACCAGACCCGTCCCAAATAATCCCGATTCCGAAAGTTACTTAAATCGTAAACGGAATACCGACCTGAAAATAGTTGGTTTTTTGCCCGTCCCGTCCCGTCCCGTCCCGAAAGTAGTCGGTTTTTGCTAGTATTTTGTCCATTTTTTGCCCATCCCGAATCCCAAAAATGCTAAAAATTCATCCCGACTCCCAACCCGAGAAGTTATTATTCGGTTTCGAGACTATCGGTTTATGTCGTGATCGGATCGATTGTTGAGACTCGGGCGGTTTTGCTCACCCTTGTTGGTGTCAACAAGATTTTTGCTCCCGCCACGTTGCAGCGGGTATTTTTGTCATGTTATTATTTGTTTCCGTGTGTCTACGTTCAGCGATTAACATTTTGTCATGGTTTGCGTCGAGCATTATGGATGAACATGTACATTGAAAATGAATCAAAATCAAAACTTTCAAGATTATCGTTTTTCGGTACGCAGAAGCGTTGGTCTGTTTATTTTAAAAAAATATAATAATAATGAAAAGAAAAAAAATGGACATGTTGAAAACTTTGTGTACGTGCACGTTTTGTTTAATTTTGTTAAAGTTTTTTTTTTTTTTTTTTTTTTTTTTTTTTTTTTGATAACCATGGTTTCTGACTTTTTGGTCAAGAACTAATCCACGGGGTTTGACCAGGTGAAGCCCTCCCTTTTCAGGAGATTGGCGTGACTACTTAAGGTTGTTTGCATCTAGTAAGAATTGAACTTGATACCTCACACATTTTAGAGTGATAGTGACAAACCCTTTACCACTAGGGCACCCTTAAGTAGTTTTGTTAAAGTTGTTTTGTATACATATTAGAAAGAAGAAGAAGAAGAAGAAAAAAAAAAAGTTGGTGGGTCATGTAAGTTTAGATACAAAATGATTTGTTTTGTGGGTTTACGGGCTACATCAATGGGCCAAAATCTAGCCTACTAAGTATACTAGCGGGATAGCCCGCGCTTTGCCGCGGATTTATTATTTTTTTTATGGTGTTGTATTTTTCTTTTGTATTGTTTTTGTTATTTGTTTTTTTTTTAAACAAAAATGAATGGCCGCATAATAAAATGTTTTTGTGCAAGTTTTGTATTTTTTTTATTTAAGGAAAATTATTCATAGTTTCAGAAAAAAAAAAAAAAATAAAAAAAATAAAAAAAAAAAAAAAAAATAAATGCTACAGTACACCTGCTACAGTACTGCTACAGTACCGTACAACACGTCACAGCACAGTGTGTACTGTTCATCCAACTGTTCCAAACAACAAAATTATGCGTGGTACTGTTCATGCTACAGTACTGCTCTTTTAATATATTTATAATTAGTATTTTATTGAGTTTCTGAATATTTTATGCGAATTGTATCGGCACGTTTACTCTGCAATAGTAGAGAATATCGAATGATAAAATACTCATAAAGTCTAAGATTTTAAAAAGTTTGCATTTTAATTAATAAGAAAAAAAAAAGTTAGACAAAACAACGGACAGTTAGGTAATTTTTTTGTTATTATCATTTTTTTTCTGTTTTAACTTTGAACTAACCATTTTTACTTTTTTAAAAAAGTTTATGACGACATAAAAACTCAAACTCATATCCGTTGCTTCATGTGAACCGCATAAGTTGGAATTAAACTCATGACATATTTGTTCAAAAACCATATGTTTTTCGATCTTACAAAAATGTTTGTATTAAGCAAATAAGCACATGGAGGTTGGCCTTAAAGTGCAACCTGCGAGGTTTTTACTTTTTATGAACAGATCGTTGAAATTTATCGTTTATGAAAATTGTGACTTTGCTATATGGTTAATGTTGAAAGTTACAATTTTCATAGATATTGAAACTCAACAGATGTGATTATAGAAAGTGAATATGGTTAAGGATATGGAGAAGGCTTCAAAATGTGATGAATTGTGTGCTTAAATAGATGTGTTAATAAGTTATTTGTTTGTGAAGAAGTGATCCCCTGTTGTCCACCAACAGGATACTGACACATATTTTTATGCATATAATTAGTTATATCAGTTAAGAATGTCAATCAATGCTCTAACAAAATCTAGCACTTTATACAAAATTCATGTGAGTTTAATAGTTTTGGCCTAAGATTGAAAAGTTATAATTTGCAATAAATCGGCATCATGCATCCCATAATAATTATCAAGTGGCACTACTATACTTCCAAGGCATCATACATCGACATTTTTGGAGCTTTTACTAGGTGTTTACGCGGCACGAAGAAGAAAGGACAAGTAAATTTCTTTTTGTAATAATAGGAAATAGGTAGCGTAAAAGAAAAAGAAAATAAAAGTGTGAGTGATGGGTAATGACCAACAATGAGGATCGAGTGTGGTGAGGTGACTGTGGAATAAGAGAATGTGACGCTAATATGAAAACCGGTGAAAGGAAGATGTGAAACAACCACGCTCATATGCGCCAACAATTGCGAGCTAAGAATATGCATAACACAAACTAGATAGGCACACTTCTTGTTAAGAAAAGCCTCCTACAATCAGGGGCGGAGCTACAGCTGAGCCACCTGTGGCACGTGCCACACATGGTTGTGGCCGACGAAGTGCAATTTATGTGTGGCAATCTTTCGTTTCTTTGAGGTGCTACACTCATTTTGGGAAAAGTGCACATAAGCCAACAAATATAAGAGGGAAAAGTGTTTTGGAGATTTGTTTTTGTAGAAAGAAGAAAAAAAGATAGATAAACCATGTAGAGGTAGAAGATGATACGAAGTATAATGTAGAAGATGTACTTTTTACATTAAATGATTTTTTTAGTGTTTGTCTTTTAGTTAGTTATCCATCAAATGGTTTTTTTAGTATTTATTCAACTAGAGTTTAAAAGCTCATTAATATACCAAGCCCACTTAATTTGCCAAGAAAAATATGCCTAAGTAGCTATTAACAGTCATGTGTTAATTTTGCTTTTATTTTTTTTATAAGTTAGAACGTGCTTTAAAAAAAAGAATTTGTGCCACACATACATAAAGATTCTGGATCCGCCACTGCCTACAATCCTAATTCTTTACATAAGATTTCTTAAGACTTTAATTACAGCATCTTATATATTCTATATAAAAGCCTAGTTGATTGGTCAAGTTTCTTGATTGCCTATCCGAAGTAGCATTACTAATTGTCCATGCCCAAAATTTTCCATAAGATACATTATCATCTCATTACGAGCTCCCTAAAACCTCTTAAATTCTAACATTATACAAAAACTACACTACTTTTTAATTAATTGTGATAATAAACTAGACATGACAAACTGAAAATCCCTAGAACATGTTAACAAATTAACACGGGCGTGCAACTAAATATATATTTTTCTGAATTGCAGGCCGTGAAACTAAATCTATACACTTATATGATGCTTACAAAACAAGGAGCAAAATATACCTTGACACGAAACCAAACTCAAACTGAACAAACTCGGATTATTACTTGTTGATACCTTCGCACACGAATGCTCTCTTTCAATAGCGTGAATGAAGCAACAGAAATATAGAATGATAGATATCGGTTTATAATTTATATATTTGGTGAAACTTTGCCTACAAGTATGATAACCCATGCGATAGATCCTTAAACCTACTCAACACGTAATTGCTTTTAGATGATGTTTCATTTAGTTACACTTTGATCCCTTCACTTTTCATCATTGATGCATGCAAGTATGCAACCCCCTCTAACAGTTATTTCCTAATTTCAATCCCTTAAAAGTTAAAACAAAGACTAGACATTTTCTTTAGTTAAGTTTTAAGGCATTCTAATCATGTCTTTTAACTCTTTCATGAAGTGATTTTATACTTTATATATCATAAGCTTAATTAGTTATCTTTCAAACACGATTTTAGTAGATTTAATCAGTGTAAAATAGGTCTGACTAAAGTATGCTTATTTATTTGGAAAATGATTGAGAGATCTAAAACTTGTGCCTAATTGTGTGCCTAAAATATGTCGAGTTACCTCATTGGATTGTGAAGCGGTGGGCACTATTGTTATAACCAATGAATTATTGGCATGCAATTTTAAGCAATGTATTGTATGAAGATCAATATGGTTACGATTTATACTTTAACTAGGGGTGGATCATAAGTTTTGTTGAACTCTTTTATTTCAAGAATAATAGTTTGTTAAGCTGGGCCGGGCCTGATTCTGGGCCCCAGTTGTGTTATTGGGCTTTTGTAATGTATACTATTGTAGTCCTACACTTTTTATTAGATTTTAAGCTAGATTGTTATTTGGAGGCTAAGTATATGCTTAAACTTTTACGAAGTACTTCATTATTTTGACAAGATTATGATGTTTCAACTTTCTAGTTTTCGGTGTGTTCAATTTACCATGATGGTGCATATTAGCATAACAAATTTCAACACATATTCAACTTTGGTACCTTGAGATCTCATTGCCATCATCTATATAATCGTAGTCGCTAGTACACCAAATGATTTTCAATTGTTGTGCTTTCTTAGTTTATTTACCTCATACTAAAACATCCATATAGTTCAACTCCTAATCGACTTGACTATTTACTGCATAACTTTTTTCTATATCGTATGTGATTATTGGTGTCGGTTCTTATTTCTACATATCTTTTTTTCAATTTTCTCCTTTTAGCAAGACTTTGTTTGCAGTTTCTGTAATGGGCTAAGCATATGGGCCCACAAAATATAGTAATGGAAAGTGGGCCAGGCTAAGGGCCCAGTTGAATTTAGTACATCCCACATGGCGTCACGTGGTGTAACCTTAAAAGTCCAAGATGAGTACGGTTCATACCGTTTTCATGTGCTTTTTTGCCAGACTAATTGATAGCTAAAAAATGTTGTACAATAGTTGTACACAAGTATCTATCTAGTTTCACACAATGAGGTTTTGTACTTTTGTGATTATGGATTGGATCTCATCACTTCCACATTCTATTGCTGAAAAACATAAAAACCTACGGGCTATGTTGTGAAATAGGTAGTTGTGGTTCAAGAAAAATAAAACACACAGACTATGTTATGTTGAATCATGAAAACCTCATACATTGCTCAACTAATATTATCATCTTATATGTTATAGTTGTCAAAATGGTTGAAAAGATTAAGCAATAACAAAACATAGACACAAGTCAAACTTAGGCTGTGTTTGTTTTTTGTTTTTTGCCTTTTAACAGCCTCTGAATGGGCACTGTGTCTGAATCGGTCAGACATTTTGACATTCAGACCGTTTTTTTTTTTTTTTTTTTTTTTTTTTTTTTTTTTTTTCGGGTTCAGACGCGTTCAGATGCAGTAAGATCTTAATGATTTAGACTTAAGAGGGGTGTCTGAATCCGTCTTGTTGCCTCTTGCTGACACAAATAAAAATCAAAAAAAATTAGTACGAGCAAACAAATGTGCGGTTCAAACATGAGTTTTTTTTTTCCGTTCAGATGCGGTCAGATTCAGACATTTACGCATCAGATTCAGATTCAGATGTGCGGTTCAGATTCAGATTCAGACCCTCTTAACAAACAAACACCACCTTAAAGAATGTCACATTCGATCATTGTCTAAAAGTATGTCACTACCACATGCAATCGATCCGTATACTTTTTATAAATGTCTTTTAAGTTTTAACAGCCAACTGTTGCATTAAGTATTTATAACACAAAAAAGACGAAGCTCAAGTAAGTGTATACTGCCTCATTTTGATTATTATACCACAAGCAATTTTATTATCTTTATAAAAAAGTCATTGAACATGGGAAATTGGCTAAAACTAATATCCTTTTTTTTTTTCTTCTTCTTTTTAAAAGCACAAGCATGATAAATAGAGTCACTTATGCAAAGTAGTTGATAGTTACAACTTACAACCGTTATTTGGAAAAGGGTTCTGGTCTTTCAAATTCTTATAAAAATAAGTTACTTAGCAACTAAATTTTCATCAAACTATGTAAATGTAAATCGTTAATGTGAGGGTAGCAATATGAACGAATTTTATTAATGTGAAACAGAGAATGCCGACAGTTAAAAGAAAGAGAAAAGTGTCGGTGCCTCTAAATCTGGTGTACTAAACATAGCTTTTAATAACATGTTTCGTTTTTCTCATCGCTATTATTAAATACTAGATCGAGTTGTGTTTTTTTGTCTTTGTAGTTTTTAGGAGATATGACAAATAAATTTATCAAGTACTGTATAGTGCACATCAAATTTATTACAAGAGATTTGATTTTTACAAGGTACTGTTCATTGCACACGCGTTGTGATGGGATTAAAATAATTTTGTAAGTTTAAATTGTGGTTTATAAATGTTTGATAGCATATATTGCGAGGCAAATTTCAACTAATACGAAAATAGTAAAGTAATATAAAAGTATAAGGATAAAAGTGAAAATTTTGAAGTAAATAATATGTAATTTGAATGTTAATCTCTAACTAGTAGTAGCTTTTTTCTTAATATAATTTACCCATTCAATTTATTTATTTATTTATTTATTTTTTATTTTTTTTTATTTTTTTTAATATGAATAGAAGATTATATAAGAACCGTCTTCTACATATCATGTTTACTATCTTTATTCTTAGAAACAGAATTGTGTATACGCATTACGTATATATATCACCATGGATACTATAATGATACACAATGTGATATAATACATGAGAAAAGTTCAATGTAGACTCAAAAATAACTTGCATATAACCAAATATCATGCATATAACCAAATATTTAGAGAATATAAACTTTCATAGTATAAAACCCGATCTTATCTAGGTTGTAAATTTGTAATTAACTTGCATTATAACCAAATATCATGCTGTCCACTTTCATCATATATATAAAGGGGTGGGTTATATTGACGGGTGGGTTTTTTATATTGAACCCCCCCCCCCCCCCCTTTTATTTTATTTTTATTTTTATTTTTATAATTTTGTTTATATCAAAAAGCTATAAACCTGAAAGTGCGGAACAGAAAATATAAAGTTTAATAAGTCAAACGCTTAAAACTGTCAAAAATACGGAACAAAAACTAGAAAAAAACTGTGTTGTACTGAAATAAAAGGGGACAAAATAGGGGACAAGTGGGCAGCCTAGGGGTAGCCTCCGTTTCCCTAACACAACCCTATATAAATTCAATGCTTGTCTGATGATATCACATATATTTGAGTGAAAAAAACTCGCTCTTTTCAAGTAACTTGAAAAAAAAAAAAAAAAAAAAAAAAAAAAAACTCATTTGTTTGCTCATTGCTTGATAGAAAATCATCTTTCAGTAATCTTTTCATTTTCTAAGTTTGCTTAGAAACACTTTTTATCACAAGGTTCACATATATTTCATGCAACATATAGATATTTTGTTAAGATTTCACCATTTTATATTATACAGTATTAAACACTGAAGGGGCACACTCCCTGCGATATGTAGTCAATTGGTCAAAAGATTATTCATAATCACAATTACTATATATAGTAAATCAGCGTCAAATGACGCCATATGACGTCACATGGGTTCCTGACATTTTTTTTGCCCAACAACAACCCTACTTTGGTCCAGGTAAAAGCCCAAAATATTATTTACAAAACATACCCTCTACTATATAATGGGTTAAAAAACAGCCCAAAACACTATTTACGAAACATACCTCTTACTATATAATGACTTGCGAAAACTACTTTAAACTTTTATCAAACATATATTTAGCGAGCCCCGCCGCAAAACACCATCAAGAACCACGCCGTTTCAATTTTTTTTTCCGGAATTTTTAACCCCGCACCGAACACCTGACCCACTTTCTACATAACAAAAAAATACGATACAATAATTAACGACATTAAACAACGCTCCGCCGCAACCCGTTGAGCACCTCGTTCACAACAAATTCTACGCTTTCTCGTAACTTCAAACTGATAAATAATAAATGAAAAAGTACTAAATTCACGCACTTTTCTTCTTTGCAAAAAGCAACTCATAAAATATATATTTTTAATCTAAATTAATAAGCAACAGAGTTGGTGTATTGAAAAAAAAAGGTATTTCCGTAATTAGAAATTTCTTAAGCTTTTAGGATTGGAATATAATGCAACGGCTTTTCTATAAAGAAACGTAACTTGTAAATTCCAGAAACTCAAGGTGTTTGTAAACCCAAATCTAGGAAGAGTTACGTTGTTGTCCAAAGCATGCTGCGTACCATATTTGCGAATATGGATGAATATAAACAACACATACTATATTTGGAAATTACTTTAACAAAGAGTCGAATAACTATATGTTTTGCAATAACATTAGTAAATGTTTGCAAATTATTTCATCATGTTTAAGGTAAACAGAATTCTATAAAGTATTACAGGTGAGCCATGTTATATCATATCAGTAACTTCTAAATCTATTTTTAACCATGCGTTATGAATTTTTTAACTTTTTTTTTTTTTTTTTTTTTAATTTTTAAGAACAACTTGAATTTATTAGAAAGCTCAAAAATGAGCAAAACACAAGGCAATCTCTAAGTTAGAGATGAGCCAAGAGAAATACAAAAGAAAGCACCACAAAGGAAATCCCAAGAAAAAAAAACCCACCAAACAAAGCTATACAATGAATCAATACCTATAATACAAAATGGGTTTAGAACCCAATTCCTCCAACTCAAAGACTTTATGTGGCTCCTGTTTGATAACCAAAGCAAAGAAAGAGTTTGCACCTTAGCCAAAATATCTTCATGAAGGCAAGAGGAAGAGGTGTGAAAAACACGATTATGCCAATCCCAGATCGCCCAAATTGTCACGTAAACAACTCCTTGAAAAATTTTCTTCGCTAAATAGGATAGCGGAGGGACAAATTCCAAAAGCTCCTAAAGAGAGGAAAATTTTGGCTGGGTAAATTTCCACCAACTCCATATTTAACGCCATATCAAGATGGTCTTTGGGCATAGTAAGAGGTAATGTTGAACACAATCAATAGATGCATTACATAACACACAATTGCAAGAAATGATTAGCACGCCTCGAGCTTCAAGATTGGAGAGGGTGGGAAGACGGTTATTCAAAGCCCTCCAAACACATATATTTACTTTTTTCGTCACCCAGGAGTTCCAATCAAGATTAACCATCATTACATTTGGCCCAAGGATGGCTGAATCAAGGAGTTTAGAAAGCTTGTTTACTGTGAAAACACCACCAGGATCAAGGTCCCATATCCACCCATCCCTGTGACCTGGGTATAAAATGAGGTTGCCAATAAGCTGACATAACTCATTTATATCGCCTAAAGCACGTCCTCTAGGATTAGAACGCCAAGCCCATTTACAAGACCATGTACCGTCTTCAGAGATCCATCTATCCTTAACACGACATTCTTTAGGAGTTTCAAGAGCATAGAGACGAGGGAACCTATCTTTTAGACATTGATCCGCTCTGAGCCAAACATCATGCCAGAAGGATACGTTAGCCCCACTTTTTACATTTCTCACAAATGAATTTCCAAACGGGATACCAAGAGAATCAATTACTGAGCTTACACTAACAATATTTTCCCAAACACCCTTTCGGTTCCCCGTACCAACACCCGAATTGAAGCCACCGTCATTACCGTGAACACCAGTGATAACTTTACACCAAAGAGCTTCTTTTTCATTATGCAATCTCCACCGCTATTTGCCTTAAAAGACTTAAGTTTTTTGTTTTAATGCTTCCAATACCTAACCCGCCATTTTCAAAGCTCTGGAGCATACTTTCCCATTTTACCCATGAAATTCCTTTCGAGTCGTCCCTAAAACCCCAAAAGAATCTTCTCCTTTTTGCTTCTAGCATTTTTAGAACATTTGATGGGGATCTAAATATAGAAAGATAATAAATAGGTAAACTTCCCAGAACTGCTTTGGAGAGAGTAAGACGACCGTCGATTGATAGCATTCGAGACTTTCAGGATGAAAGTCTTGATGAAAAACGATCCAATACTTGACTCCAATGTTCTTTTTTGCACATACTTTTGCCTACTAGAAGGCCCAAATGACTAAATGTTAAGCTATCATGCGAACAATTGATCGAGTTAGCAACATCAATGACCTCACATAGCTCGACCCCGATGCTATAAAGTCTACTCTTTGAAAGGTTGACTTTGAGACCCGACGCATTTTGAAACCAACCAAGAATTCTCACCAAATTTTTTACATTAAGATGAGACCATTCACCGAAAAATAGGGTGTCGTCTGCATACTGTAATAACGATAAGTTTGCACCATCATTTGCAAGAGATAAACCAACAAAAATGCCTCTTCCACAAGCCTCGAGAATAGATATTTGTAAAGCCTCCGCAACAATAATAAACAAGTAAGGAGATAACGGATCACCTTGACACAACCCTCTCTACATCTGGAATTCGTTAGTTGGAGATCCGTTCACCAGGATTGATATTGAGGCAGATTTTAAGCAACCAAGTACCCTTCGGGGACATCCGATAAAATTGGAACGATATAGAGAAGATTAGCATGACCCCTGTGCAAGGATGATTTTTATGACAAACTAATTCACGAGGTTTGAACTCTCGCCACAAATATTCAAACCAAGTAAAGCCTTTCTTTTTCAAGTTGTTGATGTGGTCACTTTAGAGTTGTTTACACATAGCAGGTATTGAACATGTGACCTTACACATTTTAATCTAGTTACAAGTCTTTTGCTACTAGGCCACCCATGAATAGTTAAAAAGGATGTGATTACCACTAAATCAAACTATATTTTGTTTAAAAAAGTTGTGATAGTTGGATTAAAAAAAAGTGCAATATGAGGACTTTTCAGCAGGTCACCTTAGCCAGTACCATTTTCCTTCGAGCACGCTTAATTGCGAAGTTTTAATGGAATCCGGTACATTAGTGCTAGTTATCGATGTTTCAAAACACATGCATTAAAATGTAGTGTTTATAAAAAATCTAAGAACTACGACTATTTAAGACATTAAAATTATTTCGTTGTTATTAAAATAAACATTTTTTTATACTAAACCTCGTGAATGTTATCTTTTATATAATAAAGGAGTTACATCGAGTGATTTTTTAAAATAATTCTTATTGGAAAAAAAATTAGACAAATAGGATATCTCAATTTTTGACACGTATGTGAAATAAAGCAATATGATTGACTAATAAAAAATCAAAATTGAATTGATTTTGGTCAAACTTTAATAAATTTGGTGAAGAATGTGGTTGAGAAAAAAAAACATAAAAATATAGGTATCCAATTTAGGGGCAATTTCATTTATATCCTTGCAAAATTCAAAAATTTCATATATATCCTTTTGATGCATTAAATGCATTATACTTTATGCATCAAAAACTAGTAAAAAAGATATATATGAAATTTTTGAAATTTTCATGGATATACATGAAATTTTCTCAATTTAGGGGCAATTTCATTTAAAACAAAAACTTAAATAAGGAGTAGTTAATTAATAAAACTTTAGTGGTTGAATTTTAAATATATTATATAGAGTTAAGTGTAAAATTAGAAGTTTTCATGTTTTTTACTTAATAACTTTAGATACTAACAAATAACCCTTTATACTTTATACCCTTATACCTTATAATATGAACTTTGTTTACAATTACATGAGTATTAATTTTAGTTTGAGACTTTCATATATTAAAATAATAAAATTACAAAATTTTGTAAATATACGAATTAGTTTTAATATATGTTAAATATTTTTTAAAGGGTAAAATGCAAAAATAGTCCCTAAACTATCACGAAATCGCAAAAATGGGACCGAGACAAAAAGTCACACAAAACAGCAACTAACGTTACGCAAATTTGCAAAAAAGCCACCGAGAGGCATTTTCCGTTAGTTTTCCGGTTAAGTGCCACATCACCGAGGGCATTATCGTTATTTCATGGATCTTCTTATCTCCCGCCAACCTTTTGGTGTAATTGTGACATGACCTCAATGGCTAATTTTCAAAATTATTTTCATGTTTTCGTATTAAATTGTTAACGCATTCACACACACACACACAAGCAGAAACACACACACACACCCGTAATCAAATAATTATCATTTCCTTTTCCAGTAACATGTCTCGCTGTCTTGATCTTGTGATTGCCTGTAACTCGTTGGTCATATCGGAAATGATGTTAACCCATTACCAGCGAGAGGTTGAGGAGGACATTCATCATGCACAAGAGTTGATGAGTAGGTGCCAAAAGCTGTCAACTATGCTCCGTATTAGGGGGGACCTGATTTTGGAGCTCCAAAACTTAAGGGGCTCGAGAACTGCAAGGGCCAATGTGAACAAGCTTAGAAGGATTCAGTCAGCTGATATGAGAAAGATGAGGGGGTTGATGAGGATGCTTAGGCAAACAAACAACATCATTGTTTCCAAGATTGAGTTTGCTGTGAGGCAAACGTACATGTGAAGGGGCTGGGTGATGGGGGCTGGGATGGGTTCTTTTGTTGTGTTTGTTGTGTATGATGAATGTAGGTAGTAGGTGGTTAGGCACTTGTGGAGTTGTGGTTTCTTTTGTTCGTTTTGGTGCCACTGTCGTAGTGTCGTAAGCTAGGTAGATGTAAGTGATGATGTAGGTAGGGGTTGTGGTTTCCCCTAAGGTTGTAAATGTATCCTTATGGTTTATCCCGTTTTTCTTGATATACATTGTTCAATTCGTATCACAAACACATTCACAAACATGAAACTGATAGAATTGAAACCATAATACAATACACAAACGCATACGTTTAAATGCTACTAATCGAAGAAAATAACAGAACCACAAAACAAACACAAACATATTCATAGTAAAATGCTATTAATCGAAGCAAATGACAGAAACACAAAACAAACACAAACATATTATGCATAGGAGTCAAGCTTGACTAAACATTTAACCCCATATGAAATACTTCAATTTACATAATATTTTTCGGCATATACCAAAAAGATGAACCCATCACAATGCCTGCCCACACCCTTTGGTGTATTCGAAACAGAGATAGAATAGTTCAAGTTATATTAGTCAAATTACATTAGTAAATACAACCAAATTAAAGTGTTTTAGTTTCTACACATTACATATTCCCAATAGATGAACCCATATGTCAATCTTCAAACCTTCTACTGGATGAACCAACATGTGATCAACAACACCTGCACAGTCAATATATGCAATGAAATGAGGTTAATATAATAGGCAATGCAATGTGTCCAAAATATTTGCTAAACAGTTTATTAGACTCACCTAGTCAAAATAACACCACATTGTTACCCATTGATGTTGGTGCCCGTAGACCCAGTACGCAATTAGTGATTCTTGGTCTCAAAATACGACCACCCTTTGCTCCCACATTCACTGAACCAACACCTGCTGAGTTCTTCATAGAACCAACGTCTCTAATGACAATACCAGCCGGTTTGTTCCTGTTAGCAACATCAGCCTCATCAACCATCTTTTCTTTTCCCTTATCCACAGACCTCTTCACCCTCTTTACCCTCTTTTTATGCTTCCCGAATTCTGTTTGTGAAGCATCAACATCATCCACTTTCCTATAAGTTTTTGAAGAGCTGGTCCTAAAAGGAGTTGAAGTAATAGAGCACCGCAAGCTAGCATCTTTTTCTACCCACCCGACAACCTCCCCACCATCACCCTCTGCATCAATTTTGTTTAAATAGTAGGGAGATAACACCTGTTTTGTGTTAGCAACAAACAAGTCTACAAAACCGGCACAACAACCTAGCTCAATCATTGTATGCACATCATTGTCTATGTGAATCAGCTTCAAACATTCTTCTAATGATTTTCCAGGCAAATAAAAGAAAACATCCCATCTTTCTCCCTTAATGCGTGAAAACATATCATCCAGAACTAGGCTAAATACATGTCTATCATAGACAAAGCCACAAATTGTAGAAACATTCCCTTGTACATACCTTAATGGACCAAATTCAAAGACTCCATTATTGTGCATGCGGAACACAACTTCACCCCCATAACCAAGTAAATCTGCCACATATTAAATTCCAACTGTCAAGACATAACAGCACGTACGAAACTAATGGTATACATGCTAAAGTCAATGTAGAAATAGTCAATGAAACAATTATGCAGGCTCAAGTGAAGCAGAGCAATGCAGTGTTGTATATCTCACCACATAGTTGTAGTTTAGTTAATAAGTTAATGTGGGGATATAGAAACCAATCTATTTTGCTCTTGAGACACTCAAGATACACAATCAGACTTACTTAGAACCAATGTGAAGATGTACTTACAACCAATGTGTAGACTTACTTACAACTAATGTGAAGACTTACTTATAACCAATGTGAACACTTAGTAATTGTAGCAGTACTTTCGTAATGCAAAACACTCTCTATAGCAGTACTTTAGTAATGCCAAACACTCTCACTTATGATATTCTAACACCCTACTTAAAAACATAATACTCTGTTTATCCTAAACCTAGGAAAGGGGATGCATATAAAAGTCTATCAAACATATCATAGCATCCTACGTAAACAAATTTAAAATGGCTCATAAATGAAGTATACTACATTAACATACCAAGATCTGTATGCTCTTCCTTCACCTTCCTCTTCTTGCCAGTCACATTTGCCCTTCCCTCCTTCCTTTTTTCAGTAATTGTACTTGGATTAGAACTCCCCTCCTTCTTCTTCTTCTTCTTGCCAACCTCCTTCTTCTTGCCAGTCCCAACAGGCCTTCCCCTCTTCCTTTTTTTTGTAACTGTACTCGGATTAGGACTCCCCTCCTTCTTCTTCTTGCCAGTCCCAGCAGGCCTTCCCCTCTTCCTTTTTTCTATGACTGTAGTCGGATTAGGACTCCCCTCTTTCTTCTTCTTGCCACTCCCAACCGGCCTTCCCCTCCCTCTTTTTTTTCCTCTCTGAAAATACCTCATTGGAGCAACGGCTACCACTTCCAATGGTAGGAATAGATATGGCACCGCTAGCACCTACATTTAGTTTGTTGAAGGTTCTGCTCCACATCCATTGAAGAATTTCTTCAATCATCTCCTTCCCTATGTTTGCATATAAACCATACTTGGCAATAACTTTATCACCAAATTCATCCAAAACATCCTCAAAGACTTCATCTTTTAATAAAACCTTGCCCCACGACTTTTCGGATGATTCCTCCCCCCATCAACAAAGACTTTCCCTTATCATTCTTATCATTATTCACTATAGCTGGGTTTCGTTGTTCCGATTTGATTTTTTTTCTTTTTCTTGTGTTAGGGTTTGACGGTTGATTTCCTTTACAACGAATATGAATTTCTGGGTTGGTTTTGGGGAGTTAATGTACTCTGAAAAAACAAATCTAGTAATCTAGTTGCTTTAACTAAATAGTTTACGTTATTTGCAAAAATAGTCCTCGAAAGGTTGGCGGGAGATAAGAAGATCCATGAAATGACGATAATGCCCTTGGTGATGTGGCACTTAACATGAAAACTAATGGAAAATGCCTCTCGGTGGCTTTTTTGCAAATTTGCGTAACATTAGTGGCTGTTTTGCGTGACTTTTTTGTTAATACAAATATCGCCTAAAAACGTTATTTATATTTTACGTTCTTTCTTAGTTTTGTTAACTACAAAAGGTAAAGTTTATTTTTGGCAAATCATAAATATAGTTTAAAGGTCTTTTATCTATTAAATATTTTTTTACTATATACGTTAAATAATGACTCGTGTTTTATCTTATTTAAAAGTTTAATCTATGCGTACACGGGTTTGAATATTAAACACGGCTAAATTATTATTAACGGTAATATAAATATAAAATAGTAAGCACTATTATATAAAAATAAATATACGCGATTGTACTTATAACAACGACCAATGTAATTATTATTTAAAGTTTATATACGGATATCGAGAAACATTTTTTCTTCATCAATGCTCATTATGTGCTATAAAACTCGCACATTTTGTACAACCCTAATACAGTAGTTAAAGTTAAAAACCAACATCAACCTCAACATTTATGTTCGAAACAAAGTTAAATCTTTTATCGAATAAAATTTTTTACAAAATATTAATAGATATTAATAATGATGAAAAACTAATGAATATTTATTAGTTATACTCATATCACAATATTCACAGGTAAATATTTATTAGTTATACTCATATCACAATAGATATTAATAAATAATTAAAAACTCATGAATATTGATTAGTTATACTCATATCACAATTTTCACAGGTAAATTTTTATACATCTATGATGACGTATAACCTATAGTTGGGCCACGAGCCCAAATTATAGGCATTACTAAGCCCAAACCCACCACGAGTGAGCTATCATGACAAATGACTTGGGCCGTATATACCAATGGCTTGGACTCACGAAGCCCAAAGCCCAACCAGAATGACCGGTTAAAGGATAAGGATCTTCTATTTACGGAATAGATATCCTTACTCCGGATAAGCACCACGAGTACGAAGAGTAAGGAGCAAGAAACCTACACGGTTTCTGCGCCCTATATATAGAATGATATATTCTCATTAAAAGGTACTATTTACATAATCCCTAACTCTTCAACTAAACCCTAAACCGATTACTTACTCTCACGCCGGAGTCTAATCGTGGGAGACAATCCCACGATAAGCCTAACGGTGTTGTTTGCTTTCTTAGTACGCAGGTTTCACAAGCACTAAAGTTCTAATTGGTACGAGAGCAGGAGTCCAAACAAGATAAGCCCAACTTTTGTATCAACAAGTGGCGCCATCCGTGGGACCCTACACTAAGAACTCAAGACCAGAATGCCGAAAAACAAGAACTCAGGCCAGCGGACTCCGCAGCCGGAGAAAACACGTGATGATTCACATAGGAAGAAGCATCAAGATTCGACTCTTAAGCCGACCTCTGGAACAACCAGTGCGCCTAGTCATCGTGAGTCGAATGTAACTCCAATCCCTACCACGGTATAATTGCCTTTGGGGACAACCCGAACTACTACCGTAGTCTCAAGCGCTGAGGACATCCAGCGCACTCTCTTTACCACTCCCCACCAAGTGGCACCCATAGTGGACAACACTGTGCCACCAGGAGCACCTAATAGGGAGAGGGAACCCCATGCAGAGACGGACATCCTCGCAGTAGAAGAGGATGCACCTGAAGTGACATTAAACGATTTCGTGTCCCAACATTATGAGACTTTAACTAGTCTCATGCAAGAGGAAGCAAGAAGAAGGTCAAGCCGTGATCTACAAAACTGGCTGGACTTTAACCAAGAAAAATCTCCACCGTGCCACTATGAGCGCAGAAACAATGAGAGGCGCACCAATGTTCACGATAGACTTGGTACAGCATCTGACTCTCAATACTCGGAGGATTATAAAGACAACGTGCGGCACACTAATGTCCACGCTAGGCTGGGTAGCCGCAGGATACAAGATAGACTTGGACGACAACGTTCACCAAGCGTAAGCGTCTCAAGGTCAGGAAGCAGAAGAATCCAAGATAGGCTTGGGAAACACCACTCCCCAAGTGAAAGTCCTTCAAACTCGGACTCCAAGGAAAAACGGCGCAAGCGCCACAGAAGGAACAACTCCTCTTCTAGCAGCTCCTCGGACAACGAGGATAGGGAGACGGGACATTGGAAATCTAAAAACCGACGTCGGTCCGAGGAGGATGAAGATATTTCCCTTCCCTGGCGTCGCCAGAAGGTTGATGCGTTCACACGACGCATAAGCGATTTCTCAAATGACAAGAGAAGGCGCATGCCTACCAATGTTAAAACATATGATGGAACAGGTGATCCTGATGATCACCTAAAAATTTTCGAGTCAGCGGCTGCTATTGAAAATTGGCCACAACATGTGTGGTGCCATATGTTCAACTCTACCTTAGTAGGGAACGCACGAACATGGTTCAGCAAGCTTCCATGACGAAGCATAAATGGGTTTGAAGAGTTGTGGAAAGCATTCCGCCTAAATTTCATGCAACGAAAGAAGTGCGCAAAGAACCCTGTGGAACTAGCCAGAGTGAAACAGCGCCAAGGGGAATCCACAAGCGCTTACATGGAGCGCTTCAAGGATGAATGCATGTAAGTCAAGGCATGCCCGAGGTACTAAAAATCTCAGGGTTCATGAACGGGATCAATAACCCAGAGCTGATACGGAAGCTAAACGATAAAGTACCCCAAAGCTTTGATGAGCTAACAAAGCGCACCAGATCCTTCATCCAAGGGGAAGCGGCGGAGGCAGACAGCAAAAAAGGTTACTCAACCTTTAAACCACAAGAACAGTCTAGGAGACAATCCAATGACCAAAGTGGCAACCGCAACAGGAATTACCGCAA
This sequence comes from Artemisia argyi, assembly GCA_030686995.1. Classification (NCBI taxonomy): domain Eukaryota; kingdom Viridiplantae; phylum Streptophyta; class Magnoliopsida; order Asterales; family Asteraceae; genus Artemisia; species Artemisia argyi. The sequence goes on from CM060699.1 coordinate 82,840,277, forward strand.
CCGAGGTAGTGGAAGGGATAACGACAAGTATGTCCCACTCACAAAAACCCTTAAGGAAATATTCGCGACAGAAGGAGCAAATTTTCCAAAACCTCCACCCATGAGCACTCCAGAAGAAAAGCGCATCGGAGGAGGATACTGCGAATACCAGGGACAGAAGGGTTACACTACTAACGAGTACGTTCAACTACGTCAGCTAATTGATAAATTAGTAAGAGAATGGAAGATGGATCACCTCGTTAAAAACATCAAAGAGGGGAAAGATAGACAAAAGAATGGGGCCAAAAAGGAGATACCAAAAAATAAGGCTGATACGATATACATGATACAATCATGGCAGCGGAATACGAAACAAAAAGTCAGCCAAAGATTTTCCAAGGGAAACCAAATCTCTTTCCCCACTCTCACTGCGGACAACGGAGTGGTAGAACCACTCACCATCGAGATACAAGCGGGAGGTCACGATATCCACCGCATGTATGTCGATGGAGGAGCGTCTGCGGACATCATGTACGAACACTGCTTCAAAAGGCTAAAACCTAAGATACAAAACCAGTTAATTCCGGCCACAACGTCGCTAACTGGATTCAGAGGCGAAAAGATTTGGCCCATGGGACAATTACGCATACTTGTGGTAATCGGTAATGAATACCATTCCACAACAGCCTGGATGAACTTCATGGTAATCAGGTCCCCCTCGTCGTACAATGGCATCATTGGGAGACCAGGGATATCAGCCATGCGTGCAGTTCCATCCACAGCACATGGGATGCTTAAGTTCCTAGTGGAAGGAAGAATCGTTACCCTCTACAACACTACCGCATCTCCACGAGAATGCAACATAGTGACAAATGAAGTTCCGGGCGCTCCAGAACAACACACGACCAAGGTGACAAACCTAAAAGTTGCAATCCACCCAGATTATCCTGACCAAGAGATATCAATTGGGGGATCGTTGTCCGACAAGGGCAGAGCAGCTGTGTGCGCATTATTGCAAAAGAACCTGAACATCTTTGCATGGGAACCCAAACATATGACCGGAGTGCCAAGAGCCATCACGGAACACAAGTTAGAAATCCGACAAGGATATCCTCCAATACGACAGAAAAAACGGGGCCAGGCTCCAGAACGCGCAAAAGCTATCCTGGAGGAAGTACACAAGCTCGTGGACGCAGGTATCATGCGAGAAGTTTATTACCACGATTGGCTTTCCAACCCAGTGATGGTAAAGAAAAGTGATGGTAGCTGGAGAATGTGCGTGGACTTCACCGATCTAAACAAAGCATGTCCACAAGACTGCTATCCGCTACCAGAAATTGATTGGAAAGTAGAATCCTTGTGCGGATATCCTTTCAAATGCTTCCTAGACGCATACAAAGGATACCATCAAATTCAAATGGCCAAGGAGGATGAAGAAAAAACAGCCTTCCACACGAGTCAAGGGGTGTATTGCTACACAAAAATGCCCTTTGGCTTAAAAAATGCAGGAGCCACATACCAACGGTTAGTGGATAACGCATTTGAGAAGCAAGTGGGCCGCAATTTGGAGGTCTATGTTGATGACCTAGTCATAAAAAGCCATACCGAAGAGGAATTGGTGCGTGACATAGAGGAGACGTTTAAGACATTGGGAAGAATAAACATGAAGTTGAATCCCAAGAAGTGCACTTTTGGAGCAACAGAAGGCATGTTTCTTGGATACCTAATAGAACCCGATGGTATTAAACCCTGCCCAGAAAAAACAAGAGCGGTCATCGAACTACCTTCACCACGCACACTAAAAGAAGTCCAGTCACTAAACGGCAAATTAGCCGGACTAAATCGATTCTTGTCCAAATCAGCGGACAAATCACTTCCTCTTTTTAAAACACTCACGAAGTGTACAAAAAAGGGAGATTTTCGATGGACTCCAGAAGCGGAAGAAGCTTTCCAGCAGCTCAAACAAAACCTAGCAGAGCTACCAAAGCTTGTCGCACCCCGACAAGAGGAAGAACTGATCATGTATCTATCAGTAACCCATGGAGCAGCAGCGCGGTGCTACTAACAGACAAAAACTCTGTTCAAACACCTATATACTTCGTAAGCAAAACCCTCAAGAAGACAGAGACTAACTATACCGCTATGGAAAAACTGGTCATGGCTTTAGTATTTGCGGCTAAGAGACTGCGCAGGTACTTCCAAGCGCATCCAATAGCCGTAATTACGGACTGATGCGTGGGAATCGCACCTTGCTTTACCTCTCGAGGGATCTCGCGAGGCTTACAACCCCCACCAGGCAGTGTACCTGATCGTTGTAGTATAGTATAGTGACAAGTACCGGGGGATTGATCGTTCAGCTTAGGAATAGTGTCGCTAGGATTAGAAAACCTAATTAAAAGTTCTAGAGATGAAAGATGATTATTTTTGTGTTTTTATATTTTATGAAAGCAATTAAAATCTCGGGTTTTGAAAGAGTGGGCGGAATTAGTTGCTAATCAACTAACCCAAAAACTACTTTGTAACTAATTAAACTAATGAAAATAAAATTAAACTAATATTAAACTAAGGTTGTGAGCAGTAATTGGAGAAATTGTGTTTACTTAGACTTCATTACTCCCTAGATATCTTTTACATGTTAATTACTTGTTACACTTGTATGAATGACGGGTTGTATTCCTTAATACCATTCGTGGAGTGGCATACATAACTCCCCAACTCTATGAGCTCTTATCTCCTCCTACACCATGACCCAGCACAACTATAGGGATTGTAAACAGTGGCTCATGCATTAAATACAACCAATAAAGACCTAGTACGCCTCGGTTCATGTTTCTTAAGACGTTCAAGCATGTTACCATTTGGAGATCTGCCAGTTTTCTTAAGCCTAACATATAAAATCATTCATTCAAAACAAGAATAGACAAGTAATCAACACATAATCAACATCTAGGTTTCATTAGATCTAAGCAAACACAAGAGAGATCTAGCCTGGCATAGTAGAATTAAGATAAGAACAAAAGATAAACAACCAACACATAGACATATTGATTGAATTAAGAGTATACTTATCTCAATTACAATGCAAGGTCTCAAGGGTTTGGAACCCTTGAAAAACCTGTAAAAGAGGCACCAAAATCGTCTTTAGGGTTTCACCAAAACTTCTCTTTTTTTAATAAAAAAACTAGAAAACTATATATAGGAAAATCGTCCTGACGGCGTCAAGAGTAAAATCTGACGCCGTCAACTCGCCGCCATACACTTCCTCGGACGCCCTAGATCCAATCGTGACGGCCTATGTGACGCCGTCACCACCTTCGGTAAATTAATCTTGGCCACTTTGACGCCGTCATAACTCCATCTGACGCCGTCACCAGCTACGGTAAATTATTCTTCATGTCTGACACCGTCAAGAGCAAACCCTTGACGCCGTCACCTTGTATTTCCAGCTTGGATTTTTGGTACTTTGTCGTTTTCTTCACTTTATGCTCCAAAAACGTCCAAAATAGCCTCTTTTCCAGAATTCACTCTCCAAACACCTAAAATCACAAAAGGAACGATTTAGGGCAATATTTGATCAAATAAATTCGGATTCGGGCTTAAATGACCCCCTAAAAACGGATCATTTTTCGCCTCATCATATACCCTTACACTTGAGATTTGCTTGTCCTCAAGCAAATGAGCTTTTATTCTACTCAAAAGACAAGTTAGGGGTCATTTAACACTAATATAAAAGTAATTACAACAAATAATCGTTCCACTAAAGACCAATAGACAAGCACGGAGGTCATACACAAGCACCTCACAAATAGTGTTTAGATACTCACATCTCTCGGGTGTAATAAAGTAATATAACATTATGGAAATGGAAGATATCTCTCACTACCTGTCATAGCAAAATAGATTACCATAGGCTTGGGAAAGGATCAAACCTCCACCACATGGCGTAAGCACCTAGGATAAACTATCAAAGAGGTCTTTTTAAAGGGTTATATCGTTAGGTGTAGGGATATGAATTACACGGTTTTGTTGGATAAAGGGAATTTTACTGGTGGCGAGTTAACAATCTTAGTAAATTACATGTACAAGATGGCGTTGCTAAGCCAAGACTATACTCGACTTAAGCTAATAAATGAAAAATAACAAAAAACATAAAAAGAACATAAAATAAAAACGGGATGGTAGTCCGTATGTTTTTTCTCTTTCTTTTTCCTTTTTTCTATTTTTTTTTTCTTTTTTCTTGATTTTTTTTTTTTTTTTTTTTTTTTTTTTTTTTTTTTGCATACACTCTTACCCTACCATCCAAAATAATACATCATAGGGGTTTGAGCATTCCCCTTACACTTGAATCTTTACATACTTTACATTTAACTATTCTAATTACTCGAATTAAGAAAATCAAAACACTTGGAGCACTTTTAAGATTAACGTACATATGGGGGTAATAAATGATGTTCTTCCCCATTACTCCATAAAATAAGTACTTACCCATGAGTCTCAATCGTCCCAAAACAATATGTACAAGGATATGACTCGACTTAGCAACCATGTAATCAATTAGAAAGTTAACTTAGGGTTTAACAAATAACAATAATGCACTAAAATTGAGCGCATACACGGAAGGCTAAGGCGATTTGGTTGTACATTTAAGTGGGGTGTAACAAATTCTTCCTTTAAGTAAAATGCTTAAAGTTAGAAACGAAAAGATAGGCTCGGAGGGGTGTACTAGGGGTATCGTGTACTAAAAATGAGTACAACGCTAAGGGTGTGGGAAAAATTAGTTGACTTAACTAGCCAAGTAATATAACTTAAATGGTCAAGTAATTATAATACGGGTTTAACACAAGGGTGATCCTAATGCCTCTTATCATGTAGTAAATCCTACCACACGAATGTAGTCTCACTAGCGGTCTCGGGATGCATCACTAACGCAAGTTCTAGAATCTAAATGCTACCGGTACACTCATAAGCACTAATAATGAATGCTTTTCCTATCAAATCTAAAGGCGAACCTCACATTTTTTGGTGGAAAATTTTTCTGAATATACGGTTATGTGCTAGTCATACAATCTCCTATCCATGAGACGCTTGCTATGGCTAAAGTTTCACTCCTAAATGTTGTAAAAAATTTTAAATTTGGCGCTAAAATTACACTAACAAGTATTTCTCATAGTTTTATTACTCATCTACTATCAAACAAAACAAGCTCAAGCAAAAGTGCATATGTAAGGTATCATCTTTTTACCCTCCCCTTACACTTAAGATGAACATTGTCCCCAATGTTCAAGTAAAGAATGTAAAAGTAAAATAAGTAAAAAGAATTAAATCAAATACTCCCCTGATTCGCTCGGTATGGATTTTAGGTTGGCCAGGTTAAATCTTCTTCCAAGAAAATGAACAATCAAAGCTTCCCTTCCAGAATATAAATCATCTTCTTGTCACAAATAACCTGTAAATCCTGACAAAAGTAGACAAGGCAACCTCGCGTAAAATCGGCGGCATCCTATATAAGTTACTAAATCCTAGAAAACAAAATAAGATATAATGCTTGTGGAATGAAGTTTGCAGATTTCCTGGAGATTATAAAACTTAATAATTCACAAAAACCATAAGACTCCGTTAGAAAAACAAAACCGGTAAAATTTCCAGATTTTTGACTCCTGACGCCGTCAAGAGCAATGCCCTGACGCCGTCAGAATGGACCTGCAGAAATCTTTATGTTAAGTTTCCGGAAAATTTCTGGAAAAACTTTGTCCTACTTCCTGGAAAATCCTGCAAAACTTCATTATGACTCAATACAAGCATTTGACTCTAACAAATACGAATATACATGTTCATTAAATATTGTGGATAATCATGATCGGTTTGTTTCTTAAAAACATATTTGGGGTTTCCCCTTACACTTATCTTTTGCAAAAATACCTTTAGGTTGAAGTTAAGACTAGGCTAAACAACATAATAAAGTATTTCACATTTTAATTGAGAAACATGATCAACCAACAATAAAAATAAAACATGCATACGGAAGCAAATAACAATCAAACAAATAAAATCACACAAAACATGGGTTGCCTCCCAAGAAGCGCTTTTCTTTATTTACGAGTCTTGTAGCTAGACTCAAAGTCGTGGGTTACTACGTGATTTCATCATTGGTTCCACTCTCTAGGTCGTCTTCTAAACCAGTTTTGTATTCCGGACCTAGTTGTAAGCATTCTTTGTAGAAACCAAGCATCCTATTTCTAACATACTCTACTCCTCTACGTCTATCTTCATCATTCCTATAATAAGCCGCTTGCTTACGGTCCTTTTCGAAATTAGAGAGAAGGCGGTATTGCTCAACCTTGTAGGGCATTTGATAAGCAACCTCATCATTCTCTTCCTTGAATCTAACTATCCCTAACGTTGGATCATAACTCATCCTAGTGGCCTCAAAAAATGGTTTCCCAAATATTATTTGACTTAGGCAAGAATCTATCACCGGACGCGTGTCTTCCACTATCATGAAATCAATTTCATAGGTGAGATTCCCTATGATCACATGTACTCCCTTAACTCTTCCTGCAAAATTACTTATCCAACTTTTACCGGGCATTATCCTAAAATTGAGTTGCTTCTTCATCACCCAATTGTAATAAGTCCTAGACATGATGTTCACGGGGGATCTAGGGTCTATGTAAGCTTTCCATACATGCATGTGCCCGATATTGCATGGGATGTTAATGTTAGAGGGGTCTCCCATTTTGATCAGGGGATCGCCAAAGATATATGTTGTCTCGGGACTATCGAATAAATACTTATGGTATTCCCGTTCTTCCTTGGTTGGCAACTTATCAAAATATTCCTCTATAGGTTCTACCTCCTCTAATTCCTCATCCTTATTAACCTCAACTTCCCTACTCTCATCCTCACTATTGGCTTCTACTCTAACTTCATCTTTGTCACTCTCCTCTATCTCCCTATCTATCGGCTTAATGGTGACAACATTGACAAAGTGGACATGTTTGGATGATGAGGGGTCCTTAGCTTGGATTCCACTATTGGTGTCCCTAGTGTCCTTCCTAGGTGTGGCTAATGTTTGGTTGTTGAGGGCTTTCAACAAGTTGTCGATCTTGTTGGTCATCTCCGTTTGTTGTTGGTTGAATTCGGTTTCAAACCTAGCTATGCGAGCTTCTTGAGATGCCATGAACTTTGACATCAATCCTTCAAGATTGTTGGTACTACCATAGTTGTTAGAAGGATTGTTGTTGAATGTACGGTTGGATGGTGGACCGTTTGATTGGTAACGATTAGGCGGGTTGGATGATTTGGGTTGATTTTGTTTCCACCTAAGGTTTGGGTGATTTTTCCATGAGGGGTTATATGAATCACCGTATGTGTTCGGCTCGGGCTTGAAAGTGTACCACTTATCTCCCGCTTCGTCGGTACGCGTGGATGCGTAGTCCGCAAAAGCTGTTCCGGGGAGTTCCATACAATCACGAGTGTCATGGGGACCACTACATAATTCGCATGAAGAAGTGATTTTGTTCACTTGGCTTGAATGCTTCGGAGCTTCGTAAGATTTCATGAGAAACTTGACTTGGTCCTCAAGTTCCATGATCCTACGGTCGGGAGTGCTTGAATTATTCGAAGGCAAAGATATTGCCTTGACCGTTTTGTTCAAATCACGGGGATCATTCCAACTTTCGTTGTCATAGAGAGCAAGATCTTCTATGAGTTCCCATGATTGTTCCGCACTAAGATCACATAGCTTACCACCGGCCGATTGGTCAATGGTTCGCCTCGTGGGGATATCGATATGGTCATAGAAAATTTGGACTTGGAGCCACAAATCTATGCCATGATGAGGGACTTTTTGGAGTAAGTCCTTGAAACGAGTCCATGCTTCATAAAGAGATTCATTTTGACGTTGTTGGAACATCAAGATGTCATTCCTAAGTTTAGTAGTTCTCCCCGGTGGGAAAAATTGAGCAAGGAAACGAGTGGTGAGATCATCCCATGTGGTGATGGATCCCGCGGGTAAACGCTCAAGCCATTGACTAGCTTGATCCCGTAGAGAGAATTGGAATAGGCGTAAACGGGAAGTCTCTCTAGTTTCAACACCTAGGTCTATGGAATCTACGATTTTGAGGAAGTCCTTAAGGTGTTGGTTTGGATCTTCGGAACGAAGTCCATGGAATGCACATCCGCTTTGCACCAACCGGATGGTGTCGGATCGCAAGGGGGTCACATTGGCTCCGGTGAGCTCAATGGTGTTTCGGTAGCCTTGGTGGCTAGGTCGGGAATACTCTCCTAAGGTTCGGGGCCTAAGGGGTTCTAATGGTGGGTTTTGTTGTGGTGGGATGATGGGTTCAAAGATGTTACCACCTTCCATGATGTCGGATGGTAAAGAGTTACGAACAAAGGTACGAAGAAATAAGATAGACTAAAGAAGACCTAAAAATAAAAATAAAAAATCTTACTAGAAAGGAATCTAGCAAGTAGACCTAATAAAAAGAAATCCTAACCTAGACAATAACTGTTCCCCAGGCTGCGGCGCCAAAAACTTGATAGCGCCGCACTCTTTTGCGAAAGTTAAGGAATAAATGTAAAGATAGACAATCCCCGGCAGCGGCGCCAAAAACTTGATGCGTGGGAATCGCACCTTGCTTTACCTCTCGAGGGATCTCGCGAGGCTTACAACCCCCACCAGGCAGTGTACCTGATCGTTGTAGTATAGTATAGTGACAAGTACCGGGGGATTGATCGTTCAGCTTAGGAATAGTGTCGCTAGGATTAGAAAACCTAATTAAAAGTTCTAGAGATGAAAGATGATTATTTTTGTGTTTTTATATTTTATGAAAGCAATTAAAATCTCGGGTTTTGAAAGAGTGGGCGGAATTAGTTGCTAATCAACTAACCCAAAAACTACTTTGTAACTAATTAAACTAATGAAAATAAAATTAAACTAATATTAAACTAAGGTTGTGAGCAGTAATTGGAGAAATTGTGTTTACTTAGACTTCATTACTCCCTAGATATCTTTTACATGTTAATTACTTGTTACACTTGTATGAATGACGGGTTGTATTCCTTAATACCATTCGTGGAGTGGCATACATAACTCCCCAACTCTATGAGCTCTTATCTCCTCCTACACCATGACCCAGCACAACTATAGGGATTGTAAACAGTGGCTCATGCATTAAATACAACCAATAAAGACCTAGTACGCCTCGGTTCATGTTTCTTAAGACGTTCAAGCATGTTACCATTTGGAGATCTGCCAGTTTTCTTAAGCCTAACATATAAAATCATTCATTCAAAACAAGAATAGACAAGTAATCAACACATAATCAACATCTAGGTTTCATTAGATCTAAGCAAACACAAGAGAGATCTAGCCTAGCATAGTAGAATTAAGATAAGAACAAAAGATAAACAACCAACACATAGACATATTGATTGAATTAAGAGTATACTTATCTCAATTACAATGCAAGGTCTCAAGGGTTTGGAACCCTTGAAAAACCTGTAAAAGAGGCACCAAAATCGTCTTTAGGGTTTCACCAAAACTTCTCCTTTTTTAATAAAAAAACTAGAAAACTATATATAGGAAAATCGTCCTGACGGCGTCAAGAGTAAAATCTGACGCCGTCAACTCGCCGCCATACACTTCCTCGGACGCCCTAGATCCAATCGTGACGGCCTATGTGACGCCGTCACCACCTTCGGTAAATTAATCTTGGCCACTTTGACGCCGTCATAACTCCATCTGACGCCGTCACCAGCTACGGTAAATTATTCTTCATGTCTGACGCCGTCTAGAGCAAACCCTTGACGCCGTCACCTTGTATTTCCAGCTTGGATTTTTGGTACTTTGTCGTTTTCTTCACTTTATGCTCCAAAAACGTCCAAAATAGCCTCTTTTCCAGAATTCACTCTCCAAACACCTAAAATCACAAAAGGAACGATTTAGGGCAATATTTGATCAAATAAATTCGGATTCGGGCTTAAATGACCCCCTAAAAACGGATTATTTTTCGCCTCATCACGGACCAACCCATCAAGCAGGTTATCTTTAAACCTGATGCATCAGGGCGGCTACAAAAGTGGAGCGTGTTATTGAGTGAGCATAACATTTCTTATAGACCACGCACCGCGATCAAGGGACAGATATTGGCTGATTTCATTATCGAGAAGCCAGATGCTGATACTCCATCACCAACGGCTAACGTACCACTAAAAGTGCCGTGGGTTCTATTTACTGACAGATCCTCGTGCGCAGAAGTGTCAGGTGCCGGCCTTATCCTTACCAGCCCAGATGGAACAGAACACACTTACGCACTGCGTTTTGAATTCATAGCCACAAACAATGAGGCGGAATATGAAGCATTACTTGCTGGAATCCGCATTGCAAATCAAATGGGTATACGCAACCTAGAAGCTAATGTGGATTCACGATTAGTAGCTAACCACGTGTTAGGCGAGTATGTGGCCCAAGAGGAACACATGATCCAATACCTCAATAAGGCCAAGTCCTTGATCAAGAATTTTGACAAATTTTCCATCAAACAAATCCCACGAGGAGACAATAAAAAAGCAGATGCGCTAAGTAAGATCGCATCCACAAGCTTCGCACACCTGTCAAAACAGGTATTGGTGGAAACCTTGAAGAATAAATCCATCTCTGAGATGGAAGTATCCACAGTGATAGAAGAAGAACATCCTACATGGATGACACCCATCATGGATTTCATTAGCAAGGGAACACTCCCCCACGAACAAAAGGACGCTCGACGGATACGGCGCACAGCGCAGAGATTCGAACTTCGAGATGGTATCCTATATCGGCGTTCCTTCCTACAACCATGGCTTATGTATGTCGGACCTCTTCAGGCAGACTACGTACTCTGGGAAATCCACTCCGGATCTTGCGGCATGCACTCAGGACCACGGTCTGTTATAGCGCGTGCCTTGCGATCCGGGTACTATTGGCCCACCATGCACCGCGACGCACGGGACATGATTAGAAGATGCAACGACTGCCAAGTCCACAGACCCATTCCGCGTCGACCACAACATGAGTTAACACCCATCACCTCACCATGGCCATTCTATAAATGGGGAATTGATATTGCAGGACCCTTTCCAGTCGCGGCAGGAGGGCTTAAGTTCCTCATTGTCGCCATTGACTACTTCACCAAATGGATCGAGGCAAAAGCAGTAGCGAGTATCATAGGCAACCAGGTCAAACGATTCATTTGGGATAATATTGTATGCCGCTTTGGCCTACCTGGAGAGATTATTTCGGACAACGGAAAACAATTCTGTGATAACCCATTCAAAGACTGGTGCGCGCAGTTAAACATCACACAGCACTTCGCATCAGTTAAACATCCATAAACAAATGGATTAGTAGAACGCACGAATCGTAGTCTGGGTGAAGGAATTAAGGCGTGCTTGGACAGACATAAAGGAAGATGGGTGGACGAATTATCGCATGTTCTGTGGGCCCACCGCACAGAAATCAAAATCAGCAACGGCGATACACCTTTTTCTCTTGTCTACGGGACAGAAGCTGTTATACCAGCAGAAATTGGAATGCCAACAATCCGTACATCGGAAGTTAACATCACAACAAATGATGATGAATGACGCATTGACTTAGATCTGTTGGAGGAACGACACGAAAGGGCAGCTATCCGCGAAGCAAAAGCTAAATCAAAGATGAAGAAGTATTATGATGCAAGAGTCAAAAACACTTCGTTCAAACCAGGGGACTTTGTATACCGCGCCAACGATGCAAGCCACGCAGAAGACACAGGCAAGCTCGGACCCAAATGGGAAGGACCTTACGAGGTCACAGAGGCATTAGGCGACGGTGCGTACAAAGTGCGCGACATGAAAGGCCACGAGCAACCACACACCTGGAACATTTGCAATCTCAAGAGATGCTACCTTTAGGCCACGGCCCACACACTGACACCTCTGCACTTTAGTAAGCGCTCAATAAATGTTGGTGTATTTACTTTTTTTTAGGAAACTGATTTTTTCACTTGCAAGAATTAATAAAACGTTGTGGTTTCTAGCTAACTTCACAACACATTTTAACATTATTGCTTACATCATTCATTTATGTTTCAATTCTGTTTATATTGTTGCCTACATGGCGTGCATGCACATATTAAGACCACACGAGGGCAGACAGGATGAGTAAACCTACTAAAGTACTCGTTGAGTAAGAGGATTGCTGTAACACCCCGTAAATTTCAACTAGAGCAGCGGAAGACTTTGTGGGGTATTACTTAGAGGATCGACGTCAAGTCATAGAAAACGACTCAAAGAGACGTTTTAAAATTATGTTTATCATTCATTTGAAAGCAAGTTTTCAAATACAAAGTTGTTTCATTAGTTTTAACATATCGTAGGAGATATGAGTTATTAAAAGCGAATGACAAAACATTTTATTTAACACCCGTATAGGGGTTTAATGCCCTCTCCATGCCTCGAGCTCCTTCGCATTAATTTCCTGAGATAAACATGCTAAAAGTCAACAAAAGTTGAGTGATATTCATAGGTTTAAGTTTAGTAGTTGAACACAAGCGATAGTGATAATTGCATCGAATTACAATTATAAGTTGAAAAGCATTTATTATTGCATTAAGCTCATGACACTCAGCCGATTAACAGATCTCATCATAAATGATGGATTATAGTAACAGGGGGCCCTCGGGATAGGTCCTTGCCAGTAACCTATTAGATTTCAAATAAAGTGCGTTTGGTTGTTTTCTCAACTCCCAAACGGGGATTGTCAATCCCTAATAGATCTATCCACAATTATTTACGTTCACCTCTCTGGGTGACTAAGGTTCATGATATGAGGGGCTTTTGGCAAAAAGGGACTTAAGCAATAATAATTTCAGGCATAATATAAGAAAATACTTGTGTTCTGAGTTTTAAGCATGTATCTCCCCACGAAAACAGTTTTATAAAAGTAGGTTATGAACTCACCTTAGTGGTTTAGTGAATAAAAATATCGATACTCAGTTTGCAAAATGGGAACGGCTCCACACACGACCTAGATAATATTTGGCAATTTTTCAGTGTTTGATAGTCTTAATGTTTTAATCGCGAGTAGTTTTTGAATGCGTGATTTGTTGTTAGTAAGACTTTTGGTTTTATAGTATATCGTACGTTTAGTTTAGTTATATATATATATATATATATATATATATATATATATATATATATATAAGTATAACGTAAGGTTTAATAATAAATATAATAACAATAGTTTGAAATAAAGCATAATGTTTAATAATAATAATAGTAATAATAATATTAGCTTGAAAATGAACGTAACATTTAATAATAATATTAGTTTGAAAATAATCGTAACGTTTAGTAATAATAATATTAGTTTGAAAATAAACGTAACGTCGTGACGTGAACTCGTAAAAATGGGAAGTAAAAGTAAAAATATTAGCTTTAGTATACGGTCCTTGAATTTTCTAAAAATTTACACTTTTTACCCTAACGGCGTTAGCGTTACGCCGTTAGTCCAAAATTAAATATAATTACATTTTAAGTCCAAAACTTTATTTTTCTTACACTTTCCACCCTAAAGTTTATAAAAATCAGTTTTCATCCTAAAGTTTATGAAATGACATTTTATACCAAAACTTTGAAATATTTACATTTTTGACCCGAATTTCATAAATTTTGCAAATCTAGTCCAAATCCAAAATTTTCAAAACTTAATGTTTTCATTTCCTAAATAGTTTCAAAACAGCTTATTGAGCTTATTCTAATAGCTTATTAGTTCGAAAAAGCTTATGGATTTTTTTGGGCTTTTTAACGAAAAACTAAGCCCGTTAGTGTTTTTAAATCCAATGGGCTTACGGGGTTTTTGGGCTTTGCTTAGGGCTAAGGTTTGGATCGTGAAAAAGTTGCTCAATAGATTATAGCCTCAAGGCCCAATCGGTACTAGTTATTTTTCCAAAACTGTTTCTTGGTCGATTTGCTTTTGATCGATTACTAGGTCCTAACGTGACTTTCATTACAAAGTTTCTATACCAAATTGATTGTGTGTCATGAGGTCTATTGGTTCGTGAAATAAAAAGGTATGCTCGTTAAGTAAATATTAAAGTTATACGTGTGTTTTGGGCGTGGCATGGGACGAATTTTTGTAAACAAAAGACTTAGAAAATTTTTAGAGTTTTTCAAAATGGTCGTGGTACACTAGGAATGTACTTAAAAATGGTTTTTACGTAGCGTGTTAGTTTCAAAACTTTACATAACTTATTTCTTAAGGTGTCAAGTATATAGATGGTCGTAAAATATATATAGGTCGTTTACTTAGTTTTCGAATAATGAAGTGCGTTTGTGTGTGTCGTGTAAAAATGTAATGCAAATAAATGTATATCAAAAAGAATTGAAATGAGTCGTTAGGGACTTACGACACCAAATGGTGGGGTAAAAGGGACGTAGAGTCGAGAAGTAAGTGAGTTGAGTATGTAGTGTGTTAGTTTGCTCGACCAAGGTTCACAAGCAACCAATTGCTTCTCCTAAACCCACACGAATTTCTTAATTTCCTACCCAAAGCTTCGACCCAATGCTTAGTTCATTACTTAGAATTATTTGGTGGAAATTTTGGTTTGCATGGAAGTAGAAAACGCAGCATGCATGCATGCATTATATATATGGTTCTAAGGGTGTTCTAGTGTCCAAGTTTTAAAGTGATTGGATGGTTACGTGTTTTCAAAAAGTCCTAAAGTTGTAAGAGTAGTACTAGACACTCAAGGTTTTGGTTTCTTGTGGTCGACATCCTCAATCTTCAAAGAAAACGTGGGCTTTGAAATCTTACAAACGAATGGTACTTGTGATATATGTTATAAAAAGGGTCATGGTACTTTCCTTAGTGAATAAAATATGACATTGTGTGTGCTTGATTTAAGGGGGTACTAGTTTGGTTTGGAAATACATGTCGACTACATTTTATTTAGTGAACCGATTTGTAAATCGGTTGTAACTTGTGGGATTTTGGTAACTTGGCAATACTTAGACCTTAGTTTGAGTTTAGAATGAGTTTAGGATGTTTTAGAAACAATCTGGGTTAAAACGGTTGAGTTTTGAATATGTTGACATTTTATAAAATTGTGTTTGGGGACAATTACTTTGCCTCGTAAAATCGTGTCTAGACTTAACGAGAGAAGCTATAAATCGACACTCTAATTTTTGGCTAGGGAGGAACGAGTATGTGTAAAAATATAGGGGGGTCGTGTGTAGGATTTGAGCGTACGAAGCTTATTTCTAGTTGTCCTAGTCGAATGGAATGAAAACAAAACAAAGGGAAATTGGGCTTGATTTGGTTTGGGCTAGGAATAGTAACAGGCCGAGCTTTTGTTTTTGGGCTTGGTGTAATTAAGGGTCCGGTTTGGAGATAATTGTAATTAGTAGAAATTGTTAATTATAATTAGTAAATAGTTTAGTATTTAATTAGTGAGACTTTTACGTTGTCGAACGCGTTTTGTTAAAAATATGTTACGTAAGTTTGTAAGTGGTAAAATTTTATATTCTCGCGATTGTTAGACTATATTGGTACATGTGTGAGCATCGTTCCGAAGAGAAAAGGTTTTAAGTATCGTAGTGATTTCGAGTAATCATAGCATATTTAAATAATAATTAAATAAATAAAAGAAAATTTTGTTATCGGTAAAAACGTTATTAATTAACGTAATGATATATTAATTTTTGAATAACTTTACTATTCATAGGGAAATTTTATGGGTGATCACAGTACCTACCCCTTATTTTGAATTCCGTCCCGGAATTCTAGTCTAAGATGGTCGTCAAGGTTGTTTATGAAAATAGATGGGGGTATTTGGCACGAATTTGGTCCTCTCGTTCCCAAGTGTATTCTGGTCCTCGCTTAGAGTTCCATCTAACCTTGACTATGGGAATACGGTTTTGTTTTAATCGTTTGACTTCCCTATCCATGATTTCTACTGGTTCTTCTGTAAAGACAAGTTTATCGTCGAGTTGAATCTCCTTGAGTGGGATCACTAGAGATTCATCGGATAAACACTTCTTAAGGTTTGACACGTGGAAGGTAGGGTGTACTCGGTTAAGTTCTTCTGGCAACTCTAGCTTATATGCCACTGGTCCAATCCGTTCTAGGATGCTAAATGGTCCGATGTATCTAGGGTTTATCTTTCCACGCTTTCCAAAGCGTATCATTCCTTTCCAAGGAGAAACTTTCAACATTACCCTATCTCCAACCTGAAATTCCATAGGTTTTCGTCTTATGTCGGCATAGCTTTTCTACCTGTCTCTTGCAGATTGTAGCCATTGTTTGATCTTAACTATTTTCTCCGTTGTCTCATGAATGAGTTCGGGCCCGGTGAGTTGTACGTCACTGATGAGTGCTCAAACACTCATCATTTTTGGTCAAATCTGAACTGCAAAACATACAAAAACACTCAGTAATGCATCAAAATACTGAAAATATTTCAAAGTCATGTTTTATATGTTTTAGATGCAAAATGAGCAAAAACAAATGAAAAACGTACAAAGTTTGCAAAATTGGCAGTTTCAGTCCCCCAACTTTCATAAAATGACAAAACTGTAGCTTGTAGCGTATTTGTATTTAGTATTGCTTATTAAAGTTGTTTATATGTTTAGGAATAGCTTTTATGTACTCTAGCTCAACATTACACATCACAACTCAAGTTGGTTTAGGTTAAAGGGGTGTTTGGCACAGGGGATTACCCTGTGCATTTAGGATGTCTAGTGGTTAAAACTTATGTAAACATATCATATTAGGTTGTGTTAGTATAGCATAAGCTTTAAATCCAAGTTCTAACTGCCAATAGTCAAAATCCACCCATTTGCATCTTAACTGTCCACTGTTGGACAGTTGAGACCTCAAACCCCCCATGTTTGCTCATAATTCATAATCTTAGCTTAGGGTAGTCTTTTCATAGCTTAACATAACTTAATAAGTTCATTAGGCTCAATCAAAATTGGCCAAAGTCAAAGTTCTAGGTTTTCTTCAAAAGTCAAATGTGCTTATTTCAGATTTTTCCTAAAATTCCAAGCTTATTTATGAATTTTGTGTTAGGTTTTAGAATTTGAAATTTTTAGGAATGATAGTTTACCAGCTCTTCTCCCATTTTTCATAGCCCTTTCATTTTTACCATTTTTCTTGTGGGCCCCACAAAGCGACAAAGTGACTTGCAGGGCACACATCTGCTCTGTCTCAGCAGACACACCACCACCACCACCACTTGGTGGTGGTTTTCTGATCAATCCAGTGGGCCCCAGGCCACCACCTTGGTTCCTCACAACCCCCCTCCTACCAGGGTGCATGGTTTGACCATTGGGTTAACCTAGATACCCCTGGGTCCCACCTAAATCAAGCCATATATCTTGTCCCATTTTTCTGAGTTCACACAACTTTCCAAGTGCTTATTCATAGCTTATTGCTTAATCTGTGGACCCCACCTGTATTTTCTGGCTTAAACTTGTTCATCTAACTTATTTACATCTGTTTTAACCATTGTGGACCCCACCAAATCTCATTTGAGCTTATTTCACCCCTTGGTCAACAAAAGTCAACTGTTGACCATACAAGCTTGTAATTTGCTTATTTTTGAGTTCCATTAAAGTTGTTTTCACAAAAGTTTACTGTTTTTAGATGTAAAATTAGTTTCCAAAAGAAAATCCAAGAAAATCCAATTTAATTTCTAAGTGATAGTTTCTATTTAATTTTATTTAAATTTTATTTTTCATTTTTAGATTTTAATTAAGTACTTGTCATTTTTATATTTTTATTAAATTCCTTATATATTAAAGTATTTATAATATTTTTTTCAGATTTCTATTTCACTATTTAGTATTTATTAGAATTAATTTTAGTTTTATTAATTATTAATTAATATTAAGTTTAAAATAGCATAATTAGTTTTTATTAATCAAAACCTAGTTTTTATATTTTTTATAGCTTTTATAAGTTGTAAAATAATTTTAGAAATTCTCTTAGAATTTTTACTTTTCATTTAGTAATTTTCTTAATTTAAAATAGTTAATTAGATAATTAGTATTTAATTAGTAATTAATTAATAAAAAAACCACAAAAAGACAAAAACACTTATTTTTAATTTTAAAACTTATTTTTAGTTATTTTATAATTTTAGAAATTTTATTTTCATTTTTCTAGTGCTTAATTAATATTGTATTATATTTAAGTATTTTAAATATTAATAATAAGTATTAAATAGTAATTAATTAATATTAAATAATTAATTAGGGGTAAAATTTATTTTCTTTTTCTATAAATTTTCTTTTACTTTTAAGTTTGTAAAAAAGTCATTTTCACCCCTTGGGTGTTTTCAGATTTCAGTTTTTACTTTTTATTTTGTACGTTTACGTTTTATTTAAACGTAACGTACGCGTTTTTAGGTTTAAAGCGTTTCTGGTTTTCAAACTTTCCAGTCTTGTTTATATAGCTTATTTAAGCTATTTCTTCGTATATTCGTTAGCTTAATCACACACAAACCCCTTTCTCATCCAAATTCACCCGATCACAGAACCGTTTGTTTACAATTCACACCTCGTCGGGACATAACGACCCGGGGAAACCTTATACTTCCGCGGAGCATTGACTCTAGGCCTTTGACTTTGTTGACCATTCCGTGGTCAATTTAAGTTAGGTGGTTTAGGCTCAATCAACTTTTGGCGCCGCTGCCGGGGAGGTTGTGCGCGTTTATCTAAACGGTTTTTCTGATTAGTGACTTTGGAATTAGTTCCATTGTTCATTTATCCATCCTTGTTCATATTTTCATAAAAACAAAACCCAAAAATATTTTTCTTTCTCATTTGTACAAAATGTTTACCCAAAAATAATCACCTTTACCCTCTCACATCTTTGATTCTTCATCCCTACCCCTCTATGAACCTTTGATTCTTTCCTATGTCGTATCCACACCAATTTGGTTGCCAATGGTGTGGTGGTCCTCATAATGGTGGGAATTGTCCCGGCTGTAGCATGGTAGAGTCAGGAGATGGGTCTGTTTATAACCAAGCTCCCTATCCTTACCATGATACATCTGAGTCATCCTACCAGCCACCACATCATGAGATACTGACATATCTGTGTGAGTTTTGTGGAGGTCCTCACCAAGGATTTGAATGCCAAACCGGAAACACGTTTGTCTATGAACAGTTTTCCGGTAATGCTCAGAACTTTGGTTATGACCAATATCCATTTGATTCACCAGTCCAGACTCAACAGTTTAACTGTTGTGAGTACTGTGGTGGTTCGCATTACAGTTCTGATTGTCAATCAGGAAGCACGCTTGTCTATGAGCAGTTTCCTGATAACAATTATGACACAAGCACATACGACTCACAGCCACATCAGTTTTACTGTTGTGAGTATTGTGGAGGTCCACACACTAGCTCTGATTGTCAAACAGGGAATCCGTTTCCTTGCAACAATTACGACTATTCGTATTCAGACCCACCTCCACAATACCAGATGTCCCAAGCAACTCCTCTTGTTACTGAGCAAGACATTTTAATAGAGACTCTTAATATATTGAAAGAGCTTAAGGAGGAGTTGGCTACTACATCGTTTCAAGATTCTCGTCAAAAATCCGTGGCAGAATTATTTGCCGAAGAACGAGAAGCTAGAAACGAAAAGAGCATGGAAGAATTACTTGCTGAGCAAAGAGCGGCTAAAATACGTGCCAATCTTCGCTATGCTGCTCTTCATGATGACGATGATGATGAGGATTCTATTCAAATGAAGGAATATTACAAAGATTCATCCAGTTCATCAGTTGAGATTCCTTCCATGGAAGCACAGGGAGATAAGAGTATGCAAGAATTGCTAGCAGAAGAACACATGAAAAATATAAAATCTATGTGTGCTAGTCTTTCTTATCTCCCTCAGTCTGCTCTTATCACACCCGAAGTTCACACTCACTCTCTGATCATGGGGGATGAGCATCTTAGCACTGTTCCTAATAAGGAATCGGACGAATTAATAAAGTCTAGTGTTGAGATCCTTGTTCCAATCCCGAGAGAGTCACAGGGAACTTTGGATGATATGTGTGATATTCCTTCCCCCATTGAGTGTCCTAAAGATCAATTTGAGACTTTCTCAGATTATAGCGATGATTGTATATCTCATGGAGACATTGAGTATATTGAGGCACCACTGCCTCAGTCTGATGTTGATCCTCTTCTTGAGGAGTTCGCTGATGAACTTGCTCACATCGATCCACTTTCCTTGGAAAGTGATGATGGTCTCCTTGATTTCCAAGCCGATCTGGGAGAAATTGAAAGTCTCCTATATCATGATCCGTCACTCACTTCTTATCCCAACAGTCCACAAGATAATGTTAATCTCTTTATTCCCGAAACATTTAATATGACTCTCACCAATCCTCTATTTGAATTCGATTCTGAATTCACCATGATTTCTAATAATCCAATCTTTGACGAGGATTGTGATGAGTCCACAACGGAACATGAGTTCACAAATTCACATCTTGTGAATAATTCTCTTCATGAGGAGTTCTCCGGTGAACTCGCTCATCATGTCATAACTCCTCCGGAGTTTGATAGCCCGGGGGGAGATGCTCTCAATTATGAGGATTTGCAAATTCCCACCCACCCTCCCGGGTTGTTTACGAGCTTACCCTTTGAAATCCAAACTCAGGCTATTGAGCCTCCTCTCGAGGAAGAAGATCAAATCATGCTTTTTATCATGATTTTCTTCCTTTTCTTCACCTATAAGGTGACTTCTTCTCTTCTTCACTCCTTCGGGAGTGAGGACACTATATTTGATCCCGGCATTTTCATGTATCATTATCTTGAGCCGGGTACTTATCTCATCGGTGTGGAACTTTCACGTACTTCAAATGTTTGTCCAAACATCTTGAATGAAAGTCCGATTGAGATTGTTCCTTCCACATCATGCTTCCCCAAGGACAAATGAATTCGGGGACGAGTCAAGCTAGTGACTCGGTAAACAAAAACAGTAGCATGCTTATAGGGTTTTCACCCTAAGTGTGGGGGAGTCCCCCATGCTATGGTTACAAATGCAGTGAACATACAAAATGGTGTTTTCCCGCTTACCTTGTCATGTTGCCCTTTTACGTTAAAAATGTCGGCATAATAGCCGGGACTTTGAATATTGAGGACAATATTCATGCTAAGTGTGGGGGGGGGGGGGGGGGGTATTTCGCTATTCTAGCGAATTTTATCACATTTTACTATATAATACCCCCGTTTTTGCCAAAATTTCAAAAATTTTAAAAATTTTTCACTGGTGCTTCAAAATTTTTGTGGTAATCAGTCCACCTTGTCTAACCAACAAAAGGGATTGGCTAGTCCAGGAGCAAACGGCTCTTGGTAAAGACATATCAAATCCATTTACGGCTTGCAATTTGCCCAAAATTGTACGGTTCCTCAACTCCCCAAAAACAAATGAGTTGGCTAGCCCGCAAGATTATGGCTTGTAGTAAAGGCCGTGGAAAATCCATAATTGGTAATCAGCTCACCAAGATGTTGACTATTCCATCAAGAGCTGGCTAGTCCAGAAGCAAACGGCTTTTGGTAAAGACTACTCAAATCCGTTGACAGCTGGTGGTTTGCTCAAAATCACACGGTTACCAGGTGTGCCACAGTTCTTACACCTGGCTACTCCAGAAGTGATGGCTTTTGGTAAAGAGTTTTTCAAATCCATCAAGTTTTCAAAACAGTATTGCTAGGGACTAGCAATAGTTTAGTGTGGGGGATTGATGAGTGCTCAAACACTCATCATTTTTGGTCAAATCTGAACTGCAAAACATACAAAAACACTCAGTAATGCATCAAAATACTGAAAATATTTCAAAATCGTGTTTTATATGTTTTAGATGCAAAATGAGCAAAAACAAATGAAAAACGTACAAAGTTTGCAAAATTGGCAGTTTCAGTCCCTCAACTTTCATAAAATGACAAAACTAGTCCCTGGATATTCAAAATATGGAAAATTATCACCAAAGGTCATTTTTTTAAATCATAAGTGGTCATATTTAGTCCTTTGGTGAAAAATTGGAAAGTTTTGGAAATTTACACTTTTGGTCCCGGAAGTTTCAAACTTTGACAGTTTTGGTCCCTGGTGGGATAATTTTGAAAGAAAAATCATTTTGGGTCCTTGGGAAGTTATAAAAATCATTTTTATTCCTCGGGGTGAAGTTTGAGAAATTTTCATGTTTGGTCCCCATACTTTGAAAAATATCAGTTTTAGTCCCCGGGAAATTTTGAAAAAAAAAATTAAAAAAAAAATGGTTTTTGAAATATTGTTGATTGGCAAGTTTGGTCCTTATCATGTATTTTGTGAAAGCTACAATTTCAGTCCACTACTTTTGGTAAATTACAAATATGGTCCTTGATGTTTAGTGGACTCAAAATAAATAAACCAAACCACCCTTTGTTATTACTAAACCCAATACCCCAATCCAGTCCACCATAGTCCACCCCCAAGCCCACTTATACACCGGCCCACTCCCTAACCTAATAATAAAACCTACCCCGTCTTTGACCCCCAGTCAACGCCCAGGTCAAACAAGACCTTCTTCCCTCCCAACAAAATCCCACGAAACCAGGACCCTCCCCCCTCCTCTTCTCCACAAAACCCTCACCAAACTCATTAAAACTTCACCTACAACACACCAACCCCCCTCCTCATTTATTATCACACCAAACCCCTCAAACTGCCCACCTCAGTTTTCCCGCCAAAAGCTAGTTCAAAGGCTGAGATCATCTAAAAGACATCCAACAGCTCTAAAAGAAGTGGGAAAGTCAGAAATATCTTCCAGGACTATAAAAAGAAAAGAAAAGAGAAGAATAGGGTAGTAGTTAGTGTAGTTTAGTTTTAGTATAATTTAGTTTTTATGTTTTAATTTAATTTCCAAATTCAGTTGTAATTTTAGCTAAACTCAATTGTGTTCAAGTTGTTTTGTATAATTTTAATCTCATTTGAAGTCAATGTCATATCTTGTCATTTAAATTCCAAATTTGCATTTCTTTTAATTCCCAAAATTATTGTTAAATCATTAACAGTTGTTGATTAGTGTTTGTGTAAGCTCATCTAAGCTTAATCTTAAGCTTTTCAAAGTTTTTAAAGCCTTATAAACAAACTTGTTTCAAAATCTGAAAATCAAAAAAAATAATAATAATAATAATAAAGAAAAATAGTGCAAAAATAAAAAAGGTAGCAATAAGCTGAGGTCATAAGCTTGTAAAAGCTCAAACTTCCTCTGGATAAGCTCATTAAGCTGTCTCATAGCTTTGGTGAGCTTATCTCATCAGCTCAGAGCCATTTCCACTTTCATTTTGTCCTTCAAGTAAGTTTATATTTTAGTTTTATACATTTTCCTTTACTCTAGTTGATGTACTGTAGCTTGTAGCGTATTTGTATTTAGTATTGCTTATTAAAGTTGTTTAGATGTTTAGGAATAGCTTTTATGTACTCTAGCTCAACATTACACATCACAACTTAAATTGGTTTAGGTTAAAGGGGTGTTTGGCACAGGGGATTACCCTGTGCATTTAGGATGTCTAGTGGTTAAAACTTATGTAAACATATCATATTAGGTTGTGTTAGTATAGCATAAGCTTTAAATCCAAGTTCTAACTGCCAATAGTCAAAATCCACCCATTTGCATCTTAACTGTCCACTGTTGGACAGTTGAGACCTCAAACCCCCCATGTTTGCTCATAATTCATAATCTTAGCTTAGGGTAGTCTTTTCATAGCTTAACATAACTTAATAAGTTCATTAGGCTCAATCAAAATTGGCCAAAGTCAAAGTTCTAGGTTTTCTTCAAAAGTCAAATGTGCTTATTTCAGATTTTTCCTAAAATTCCAAGCTTATTTATGAATTTTGTGTTAGGTTTTAGAATTTGAAATTTTTAGGAATGATAGTTTACCAGCTCTTCTCCCATTTTTCATAGCCCTTTCATTTTTACCATTTTTCTTGTGGGCCCCACAAAGCCACAAAGTGACTTGCAGGGCACACATCTGCTCTGTCTCAGCAGACACACCACCACCACTTGGTGGTGGTTTTTTGATCAATCCAGTGGGCCTCAGGCCACCACCTTGGTTCCTCACAACCCCCCTCCTACCAGGGTGCATGGCTTGACCATTGGGTTGACCTAGATACCCCTGGGTCCCACCTAAATCAAGCCATATATCTTGTCCCATTTTTCTGAGTTCACACAACTTTCCAAGTGCTTATTCATAGCTTATTGCTTAATCTGTGGACCCCACCTGTATTTTCTGGCTTAAACTTGTTCATCTAACTTATTTACATCTGTTTTAACCATTGTGGACCCCACCAAATCTCATTTGAGCTTATTTCACCCCTTGGTCAACAAAAGTCAACTGTTGACCATACAAGCTTGTAATTTGCTTATTTTTGAGTTCCATTAAAGTTGTTTTCACAAAAGTTTACTGTTTTTAGATGTAAAATAAGTTTTCAAAAGAAAATCCAAGAAAATCCAATTTAATTTCTAAGTGATAGTTTCTATTTAATTTTATTTAAATTTTATTTTTCATTTTTAGATTTTAATTAAGTACTTGTCATTTTTATATTTTTATTAAATTCCTTATATATTAAAGTATTTATAATATTTTTTTCAAATTTTTATTTCACTATTTAGTATTTATTAGAATTAATTTTAGTTTTATTAATTATTAATTAATATTAAGTTTAAAATAGCATAATTAGTTTTTATTAATCAAAACCTAGTTTTTATATTTTTTATAGCTTTTATAAGTTGTAAAATAATTTTATAAATTCTCTTAGAATTTTTACTTTTCATTTAGTAATTTTCTTAATTTAAAATAGTTAATTAGATAATTAGTATTTAATTAGTAATTAATTAATAGAAAAACCACAAAAAGACAAAAACACTTATTTTTAATTTTAAAACTTATTTTTAGTTATTTTATAATTTTAGAAATTTTATTTTCATTTTTCTAGTGCTTAATTAATATTGTATTATATTTAAGTATTTTAAATATTAATAATAAGTATTAAATAGTAATTAATTAATATTAAATAATTAATTAGGGGTAAAATTTATTTTCTTTTTCTATAAATTTTCTTTTACTTTTAAGTTTGTAAAAAAGTCATTTTCACCCCTTGGGTGTTTTCAGATTTCAGTTTTTACTTTTTATTTTGTACGTTTACGTTTTATTTAAACGTAACGTACGCGTTTTTAGGTTTAAAGCGTTTCTGGTTTTCAAACTTTCCAGTCTTGTTTATATAGCTTATTTAAGCTATTTCTTCGTATATTCCTTAGCTTAATCACACACAAACCCCTTTCTCATCCAAATTCACCCGATCACAGAACCGTTTGTTTACAATTCACACCTCGTCGGGACATAACGACCCGGGGAAACCTTATACTTCCGCGGAGCATTGACTCTAGGCCTTTGACTTTGTTGACCATTCCGTGGTCAATTTAAGTTAGGTGGTTTAGGCTCAATCAGTCACCCACTTCAGCCCAACAAACGGGAGATCTGCACTTTCTTCCATATAGTGCTTCGAATGGGGCTGCCTTAATACTAGTGTGGTAACTATTGTTGTAGGAGAACTCTACCAATGGTAAGTGTTTGTCCCAACCTTATCCGAAGTCGATCACACATGCTCGGAGCATGTCTTCTAAGGTTTGGATGGTTCTCTCACTTTGTCCATCGGTCTGTGGATGGTATGCTATGCTCATGTCTAACTTAGTTCCTAGAACTTTCTGCAAAGAGTTCCAGAAATGAGACGTGAATCGACTATCTCGATCAAAGATGATTGAGATAGGCACTCCATGTCGAGTAACAATCTCTTTTAAGTACAACTGTGAGAGTGTATTCATTTCGTCGGTTTCTTTGATAGGCAGAAAGTGAGCGAATTTGGTGAGACGATCAACGATGACCCATATGGTATCATATCCTGTTGACATCTTGGGTAGTTTGGTGATGAAGTCCATTGTAATCCGTTCCCATTTGCACATGGGAAGTTCGTGTTGTACCAACAATCCTGATGGTTTCTGGTATTCTGCTTTCACTCTCGCACAAGTCAGACATTTTCCGACATACTCTGCTATGTCGGCTTTCATGTTTGGCCACCAATAGAGTTCCTTAAGATCCTGGTACATCTTGTCGGAACCTGGGTGGATAGAGTATTTTGATTTGTGCGACTCATGCATGATGAGGTCACGTAATCCTCCATAGAGTGGAACCCAACTTCTATCCTTAAAACAGAGCATTCTGTTTGATCTCTTCACAAAACCATTTGAGTTCTCCGGCATGCCGTAGATTCTCTCATTTGGCCTGTTCTCTTCTCGAAGAGCTTCGGATTGTGCTTGAAGTATTTGCGATGGAAGAGGCGAATAAACCGTCATTCCCAAGGATCGAACCCTGAGAGGTTTTATTCGTTCTTTCCTGCTTAAGGTTTTTTTCCCGGATGGTAGCATTTCCCGGATGGTAGCAAATCTCATAATCGTACTCGCTAAGCAATTCTAACCATCGAAGTTGCCTCATATTCAACTCCTTCTGATCTAGGATATGTTGAAGACTTTTGTGATCTGTGTATACCGTGCACTTGGTGCCCTACAGATAGTGTCTCCATATCTTAAGAGCAAATACTACTGCTCCTAATTCCAAATCATGAGTTGTATAATTTACTTCATGCGTCTTAAGTTGCCGTGAAGCATAAGCTATCACTTTGTCTATTTGCATCAGTACCGCACCTAAACCATGGTACGACGCGTCGCAGTACACCACGAAGTCTTCACTTCCTTCCGGTAGTGCTAAAATCGGTGCTTCACAGAGTTTCTTCTTTAACAACTGAAAAGCCGATTCCTGCTTCTCCTCCCAACTGTACTTCTTATTCTTTTGTGTTAGCTCGGTCAAAGGCTTGGCGATTTTTGAAAAACCTTCAATGAATCGCCTGTAGTAACCGGCAAGACCTAAGAATTGGCGTATTTCCGTAGGGTTGGTAGGAGCTGCCCAATCCTTAACGGCCTCAATCTTTGCCGGATCCACATGGATGCCTTGACTATCGATAACATGACCCGGAAATTGTACAGTTCTAATCCAGAAATCACACTTAGAGAACTTTGCATACAGCTCTTCCTTCTTGAGCAGCTCTAAGATGATCCTTAAGTGTTCCGCATGTTCTTTCTCATTGCGAGAATAGATTAAGATGTCATCTATGAATATAATCACAAATTTATCTAAGTATGGTTTGCATACTCGATTCATCAAATCCATAAACACTGCGGGCGCATTGGTTAAACCAAAAGGCATCACTTGGAATTCGAAGTGTCCGTATCGAGTCCTAAAAGCTGTTTTGGGAATATCTTCCTCCTTAACTCTTAGTTGATGGTACCCTGACCTCAAGTCGATCTTCGAATAGACACTCGATCCTTGTAATTGATCAAACAAATCATCGATCCTGGGTAGAGGATACCGATTCTTCACGGTTAATTTGTTTAATTCTCGGTAGTCAATGCACATTCGGAAAGTTCCGTCTTTCTTCTTAACGAATAGGACTGGAGCTCCCCAAGGTGATGAACTTGGTCGGATGAAACCCTTATCTGACAACTCTTCTAGTTGTTCGGCCAATTCCTTCATCTCGGATGGGGCTAACCTATAAGGTGCTCTTGCCACCGGTCTTGCTCCAGGCACGAGATCTATCTGGAATTCTACTTGGCGGGTAGGTGGAAGGCCGGGTAAATCGTCAGGAAAAACTTCTGGAAACTCCTTGACGACGGGAACGTCCTCAAGTCGTTTTTCCTTTGATTTATCTTCCGTTACTCGAACCATGAATACTTGACACCCTTGATTCAAGTATTTCACCGTTCGGATGTACGAGATGATACCGTGTCGTGGTTTACTCTTATCGCCTTGAATAACTAGAGTTTCACCGTTAAATGGAATATGGACTGCTCTCTCATCACAGATGATTCTAGCATGGTGTTTGGATAACCAATCCATTCCGACGACGACATCAAAACTACCTAGCTGTGTAGGCAGGAGGTTGATGGGAAAGGTTTTGTTTTGTAAGGTTATGGTGCAATTCTGAATTGTGGTGTCTATGCCTATTAAGTCTCCGTTGGCCATTTCTATATCATAGGCGGTATCTAACTTAGAGGGTGCTATGTTAAGTAAGGGGGCAAAGGAAGTAGACACAAAACTCTTATCGGCTCCGGAGTCAAATAATACTTTAGCACTATGATGATTGAGTAGGAACGTACCCGTAACTACGTCTGGGTTCTGTGACGTATTTCCTTCTCCCATCACATAGGCTCTCCCACGAGCGTTGTTTGTCTGACCATTTCCTTTGGTGCATTGGCTCTTGTAATGGCCAATTTTTCCACAAGTGTAGCATGTTGGGGTCACGGGTTGCAAATTGCTCCCGGTAGCGGGGATCTTGCAATCCCTAGCTTGGTGGCCAACCTTCTGACACTTTGTACACTTAATGGTGCACTGCCCATAGTGGTGTAACTTGCACTTGTGGCATTGGGGTTTTGGACCCGCAAATCCCCCACTTCCAGTGGCGGTGTATGCTTTGGCAGTCTCTTGCCGGGGGTTCTGTTGACTGTTGCGGTTGTTGTAGTTATGGCGGTTCTGATTGTTGTTCCTAAGGTTGTTGTTGGAGTTGTTGTGGTAGTGGTTGCTACTGTTGGTGTGTGTGGTCCTTTTATCATCAAGCTTTCACTTGAGTTCTTTGTTACACTTGACCTCTCGGTCCAACAGTTTCTGAGCAAGGGTCATTGCCACTTCCAGAGTTGGTGGATTTGACGACGTAACATCTCCTTTGATGCTCCGAGGAAGTCCCTCAACATATTTCTCCAGGGTTCTTTCGAAATCCGGCACCATCGTGGGGCATAGTGCTGATAGTTCTTGGAACCTCCTGTTATATGTCCTGAGATCAATCCCTTTCACCATTAACTCGTGAAACTCATCTTCTAGCTTTCTCAGCTCAGCACGGGGGCAGTACTTCCTCAGTATTTTTGCTTTGAACTCTGTCCAGGTGAGTTGGAATGCTTCAGTCATTCCCATAGTCTGGGTAATAGAATTCCACCAAGACAGAGCATCTTGCAAAAGGGTTCCGGTAGCAAAGGTAACTTTGCAGTCCTCCGACAGCCACTCCTTTGAAAGACTGTTTCGGTTCGCTCGAACCACTGAGTAAGTCCAGTCACGCCTTCTGTACCCTTGTAAAAAGTTGGCTGGCAACCTATAAAATCTTTATAGGTACATTTACGGGGTACAGAGGTTCCACTTCCTCCTGGTGGCATACTGGTGCCGCTATTTCGTGCATTTGCTTCCAAACCAGCGGCGACACCGTCAGCAATTGCTTTCTCGATATCAGCCGGAGTCATAGTTGGTGTGGACGTTTCGGTTACAGGGGTTGCGGTTTCGGGTGTTGTAGTTGCAGTCGCTTTCCTTGTCCTAGTCATGGCTCTATCAAACACATATATAACTACGTTATGTTGAGAAATTATCGCGTAAAATTTATAACATTATAAATAATCAACACGACATGCTTGGATAAATCACAACACACAATAGAAGTATAAATGCTTGGTTTGGTTTGTATAGACTGACATGCCCTATGACAACATATATGAGAACACAACAACGCATAAAGATACAACCACAGAAAACATAGATAAACATCAATATATTACAAAGTAACTGACAACATAATATTAATAATGTCTCGTTCATTCGTTTTACAAGAAAACATAACAACACAAGATTTCTTTATTAATGCCACATTGGCAGGTTAAGATAGTCCTTAGCTGTAATGATATGTCCCAGATCTATGGATTCCCTGGTGCACCTCTGACTCTGCGCTGAAGGTCTTCAATCATAGTCATCATGGTCTCTATAGTCAAGTCTCTGGCTCTCTCTCTGGCCTGGGTGTCCCTAATCATACTCCTCAGGTTTAGGACCTGAATGCTCATCCTGTCGATTTCGTCATCCTGCGAATCAATCTCTCCCTGCATCATGATAGCAATACCTCCCAAGGTACGTATCATCTCAATAGCCCCCTCCAGATGGGTGCTCATCAACTCAAAGCTTTCCTCCATTGCCAACTGACCAATCTCAAGGTTTCCTACATCTTCTCCTATAGCCTCTATCTGCTCTAGTGGGAAATCATCGATAACTCTAACAATGTCATCAAAACGATCCTCATGGCGGGCTATCCTAGCGGCTAGTAAGGGTATGGTATGGTGGATGGGTTCTCCAGTAACTGGAAGAATCCTAGAAGCAGCCGAGGATGAACTCTCTCCTAGTTCCCTAGCACTAGGAGCACCTTCCTGAGATCTCCAGTACTGAAGGATTGGGAGTAAGAAAGACCATTTTCGAGCATCGACCCTCCTACGGGTCTTAGGGCGGGAGGTAGTCTCGGTTACGGTTTGCTCACAGGGGTCAGATAGGGATGAAGCCACAATACGTGGCCTCCTACGAGGTGGGGCTGATAGTGAGCTAATGGTTGGT
The DNA here is from genome assembly GCA_030686995.1 of Artemisia argyi. NCBI lineage: Eukaryota > Viridiplantae > Streptophyta > Magnoliopsida > Asterales > Asteraceae > Artemisia > Artemisia argyi. The sequence goes on from CM060699.1 coordinate 82,870,799, forward strand.
GAATCAGGTGTTGGTAAGGGTACAGTGGTGGTTTGTTGGTAAAGGACGGTGTTTGGTGGAACTGGGGATAGTCGTATAGTCCTAGGGTGCTCAAGGGATGAGGATGGTGATGGCCTAATTCCAGTCATAGGCGAGGTGGGAAATATCACTGGTGATGGTGATACGAGTGGAGTAGGTAGAGGTGGAGATGGTGGTAGTATACGTGGAGTAAGTGTCGCATGCACCTGTTTCTGAGGGGTGTGTTTACAGACAGGACCTCCTCCGTATCGTCGGAAAGGTTGACCAAAGGGTTCTGGCTCGTAAATCTGGAGTTGACGGAAATGCCTATGTCTGCGGTTTTGGGCAGGTGATGGGGGTGGTGGTATTGGGAGAGAAGTTTCTGAGTCTGAGTCAGATGAGAAGGTGATAGGATGAGAAGATGACGACATGTACTGTATAAATCCCGAATAGTAAATGCAAGTCATTAATATAATCATAAACTACGTTAACATTATAAAAAGCTCATATGATAAATAACATTTTCTAACCGTTGATGGAGCTGCGAAGGCACGGAGGGCGTAACATGACTTTTGTAAAAGAAAATTTTGGTCCGTTTTAAAAGCGTAGTTATAGTCCAGTGTTTTTAAAATACACCTGGTTCTCTATAACCTTGGCTCTGATACCAATCTGTAACACCCCCTAAATTTCAACTAGAGCAGCGGAAGACTTTGTGGGGTATTACTTAGAGGATCGAAGTCAAGTCATAGAAAACGACTCAAAGAGACGTTTTAAAATTATGTTTATCATTCATTTAAAAGCAAGTTTTCAAATACAAAGTTGTTTCATTAGTTTTAACATACCGTAGGAGATATGAGTTATTAAAAGCGAATGACAAAACATTTTATTTAACACCCGTATAGGGGTTTAATGCCCTCTCCATGCCTCGAGCTCCTTCGCATTAATTTCCTGAGATAAACATGCTAAAAGTCAACAAAAGTTGAGTGATATTCATAGGTTTAAGTTTAGTAGTTGAACACAAGCGATAGTGATAATTGCATCGAATTACAATTATAAGTTGAAAAGCATTTATTATTGCATTAAGCTCATGACACTCAGCCGATTAACAGATCTCATCATAAATGATGGATTATAGTAACAGGGGGCCCTCGGGATAGGTCCTTTCCAGTAACCTATTAGATTTCAAATAAAGTGCGTTTGGTTGTTTTCTCAACTCCCAAACGGGGATTGTCAATCCCTAATAGATCTATTCACAATTATTTACGTTCACCTCTCTGGGTGACCAAGGTTCATGATATGAGGGGCTTTTGGCAAAAAAGGACTTAAGCAATAATAATTTCAGGCATAATATAAGAAAATACTTGTGTTCAGAGTTTTAAGCAGGTATCTCCCCACGAAAACAGTTTTATAAAAGTGGGCTATGAACTCACCTTAGTGGTTTAGTGAATAAAAATATCGATACTCAGTTTGCAAAATGGGAACGGCTCCACACACGACCTAGATAATATTTGGCAATTTTTCAGTGTTTGATAGTCTTAATGTTTTAATCGCGAGTAGTTTTTGAATTCGTGATTTGTTGTTAGTAAGACTTTTGGTTTTATAGTATATCGTACGTTTAGTTTAGTTATATATATATATATATATATATATAAGTATAACGTAAGGTTTAATAATAAATATAATAACAATAGTTTGAAATAAAGTGTAATGTTTAATAATAATAATAGTAATAATAATATTAGCTTGAAAATGAACGTAACGTTTAATAATAATATTAGTTTGAAAATAATCGCAACGTACTAACGTTTAGTAATAATAATATTAGTTTGAAAATAAACGTAATGTCGTGACGTGAACTCGTAAAAATGGGAAGTAAAAGTAAAAATATTAGTTTTAGTATACGGTCCTTGTATTTTCCAAAAATTTACACTTTTTACCCTAACGGCCTTAGCGTTACACCGTTAGTCCAAAATTAAATATAATTACATTTTAAGTCCAAAACTTTATTTTTCTTACACTTTCCACCCTAAAGTTTATAAAAATCAGTTTTCATCCTCAAGTTTACGAAATGACATTTTATACCGAAACTTTGAAATATTTACATTTTTGACCCGAATTTCATAAATTTTGCAAATCTAGTCCAAATCCAAAATTTTCAAAACTTAATGTTTTCATTTCCTAAATAGTTTCAAAACAGCTTATTGAGCTTATTCTAATAGCTTATTAGTTCGAAAAAGCTTATGGATTGTTTTTGGGCTTTTTAACGAAAAACTAAGCCCGTTAGTGTTTTTAAATCCAATGGGCTTACGGGGTTTTTGGGCTTTGCTTAGGGCTAAGGTTTGGATCGTGAAAAAGTTGCCCAATAGCTTATAGCCTCAGCTTATTCACTCGGCTTATTTTGAAATGATTGGGCCTTAAGGCCCAATCGGTACTAGTTATTTTTCCAAAACTGTTTCTTGGTCGATTTGCTTTTGATCGATTACTAGGTCCTAATGTGACTTTCATTACAAAGTTTCTATACCAAATCGATTGTGTGTCATGAGGTCTATTGGTTCGTGAAATAAAAAGGTATGCTTGTTAAGTAAATATTAAAGTTATACGTGTGTTTTGGGCGTGGCATGGGACGAATTTTTGTAAACAAAAGACTTAGAAAATTTTTAGAGTTTTTCAAAATGGTCGTGGTACGCTAGGAATGTACTTAAAAATGGTTTTTACGTAGCGTGTTAGTTTCAAAACTTTACATAACTTATTTCTTAAGGTGTCAAGTATATAGATGGTCGTAAAATATATATAGGTCGTTTACTTAGTTTTCGAATAATGAAGTGCGTTTGTGTGTGTCGTGTAAAAATGTAATGCAAATAAATGTATATCAAAAAGAATTGAAATGAGTCGTTAGGGACTTACGACACCAAATGGTGGGGTAAAAGGGACGTAGAGTCGAGAAGTAAGTGAGTTGAGTACGTAGTGTGTTAGTTTGCTCGACCAAGGTTCACAAGCAACCAATTGCTTCTCCTAAACCCACACGAATTTCTTAATTTCCTACCCAAAGCTTCGACCCAATGCTTAGTTCATTACTTAGAATTATTTGGTGGAAATTTTGGTTTGCATGGAAGTAGAAAACGCAGCATGCATGCATGCATTATATATGGTTCTAAGGGTGTTCTAGTGTCCAAGTTTTAAAGTGATTGGATGGTTACGTGTTTTCAAAAAGTCCTAAAGTTGTAAGAGTAGTACTAGACACTCAAGGTTTTGGTTTCTTGTGGTCGACATCCTCAATCTTCAAAGAAAACGTGGGCTTTGAAATCTTACAAACGAATGGTACTTGTGATATATGTTATAAAAACGGTCATGGTACTTTCCTTAGTGAATAAAATATGACATTGTGTGTGCTTGATTTAAGGGGGTACTAGTTTGGTTTGGAAATACATGTCGACTACATTTTATTTAGTGAACCGATTTATAAATCGGTTGTGACTTGTGGGATTTTGGTAACTTGGCAATACTTAGACCTTAGTTTGAGTTTAGAATGAGTTTAGGATGTTTTAGAAACAATCGTGGGTTAAAACGGTTGAGTTTTGAATATGTTGACATTTTATAAAATTGTGTTTGGGGACAATTACTTTGCCTCGTAAAATCGTGTCTAGACTTAATGAGAGAAGCTATAAATCGACACTCTAATTTTTGGCTAGGGGAGGAACGAGTATGTGTAAAAATATAGGGGGGGTCGTGTGTAGGATTTGAGCGTACGAAGCTTATTTCTAGTTGTCCTAGTCGAATGGAATGAAAACAAAACAAAGGGAAATTGGGCTTGATTTGGTTTGGGCTAGGAATAGTAACAGGCCGAGCTTTTGTTTTTGGGCTTGGTGTAATTAAGGGTCCGGTTTGGAGATAATTGTAATTAGTAGAAATTGTTAATTATAATTAGTAAGTAGTTTAGTATTTAATTAGTGAGACTTTTACGTTGTCGAACGCGTTTTGTTAAAAATATGTTACGTAAGTTTGTAAGTGGTAAAATTTTATATTCTTGCGATTGTTAGACTATATTGGTACATGTGTGAGCATCGTTTCGAAGAGAAAAGGTTTTAAGTATCTTAGTGATTTCGAGTAATCATAGCATATTTAAATAATAATTAAATAAATAAAAGAAAATTTTGTTATCGGTAAAAACGTTATTAATTAACGTAATGATATATTAATTTTTGATTAACTTTACTATTCATAGGGAATTTTACGGGTGATAACAGTTGCAAACCCATCAACATTGGATCACGTATCCCTGTTAAACACCTTACTATCAAGACGTTGGAGTAAGTTAACAGTATATCCCACGATGGATGCACTTTATCGCATACTGTGCGCGTTTAACAAAATATGGATTCAAAACAATTGACTCCTAAATAGTGGAGTTCGCAGTACACTGCACTCCACATGGATTCAAAACAATTGACTCCTAAATAGTGGAATTCGCAGTACGCTGCACTCCACACGGAATCAAAATAATTGACTCCTAAATTTACAAACAAACTCACTAACTTCATACAAGACTATGACTTTAGTACGTACCCCATAATGAATACGCAACAACAAATTTAGATGAACTAAGTAACCAAGACACTTGGTCCCTAAAAATGATAAACGTAGCACGCTACACATCTACTTGTACGTATTGCTAACACAAACGTTTATTAAGTTACGGACTTAATGCATAAGTTATGGGATCAATACAAAATATTATTTGCACATCGTACCTCTGGAAAGGTCTTTTACATACTAAAGACAAAAAATCTAAGTACAAAACGATATACGCGTGCAAAAAGTTCCATACTTTTATTTACCAAAAACCACGAGTTTTTACAACAAATAACTACAAGTTATACATAAATATCTACAAACTACGACAGCGCTGAGGGCTGCGTCCTGGATCAGTAGAACTCCCAGCCTCTTGGAGTTTCTTCAAAATCAACGCATCTTTTGGAGACACGGTTGCCACACTGACCACAACCCCGTCTGATCTAGGGATGTGCGCAGCACCTACACCGCAGAGAGTGGCTTTTCCCTTGACACCCTTCTTCTTGGCCGCCCTCTCTGCATGACGCTCCAAAACTTCCTTCAGAGGGACCTCCGTCCCAAGGGCGAAGGGGTTAAGGATGTCACGCGGCTGCGCGAACACTGGAACCTGCAGTTGAGACTCATCAGGCTTCAAGAAAAAGTCAGCTTCAGCCTGTGCGTTCTCTGCTATGTGCCTCCCAAGAGTTAATCCCTGCATGATCAATCTGATAGGATAATCTTGGTCGCGCTCCAGCTGCGCAATGTGCGGAAGCTCGAAGAGCCTCATTCCCTCCATCACCTTCACAAGTTCATCAAAGGCACCAGCATCATAGTCAGGAACCTCAGCGGGGGGAACCTTCAGCAGTTGACCTTCAGCAAGCGCTTCCACAGCCTGCGCCTTGCCACGAGCAACGGCGCACTCCACCACCTTCCCAAATGCACCTACGACCTCTGGGGACTCCAATGTGCCCATGGCAGCCAGGCGCAAGCCATGGCTGATCAACCATCTGCACAAACAACAACAAATGCATTAGAAAAACAAAAAAGATACAAGAATTAACGAGGAATGTACAATAAGTACCTGCGCTCCGCAATCGTAGACATAAGATGAGGATACAACTCCTCATCATACTCTATGCCCAGCCTGCGCAGCTTTTCCTCCTGCGCCTCCACAGAACTCTCCACTTTCTTGCCAAATTCAGCAAGTTGGCCGCAGAGCTCAGTCTTTCTCTCTTCCAGATACTTCACCCCCCAGGCGAGGTCAACCTTGTACTACTGCGACTCTCCACGTTCGCGCTGCAGCTCAGCCGTCACAGTTAGCTTCTCCTCAGTGGCCTTCTTGGCGCGCTCATCGGCAGCCAATACCTCTACCTGCGCCTCAGCCACCTGCGCCTTGAGCTGAGCGATTTGCTCATCCTTCTGAGCAAGGCTGCCTCCCTCCACGACGGCCCGCGCCTTTAGCTGAGTGACCAACTCAGCTTGGCGAGCAGCAACACCAGTCAGCTCCTCCACCAACTCTGTGGCGATGCGGCACGATCAGCAAAAGCCGCATCACCATCTGCAGCATGGTCCCTACAACATGAAGAAGGTACAGTTAGTACGCGGATATGGCAAATAAAGAAGATTATAGTTATAGATACTTACACAAGTGGTGGAGACTTAGCCTGACTCTTCTCCGCGCTAGTAACGGACATATCATCTGGCGCAGCTGACTCCTCATCAGCAATCAGGTGGCGCCTCCTTTTGGAGGTACCAGCACCATAACCACCAGAAGATGCTTCCTTGCGCTTCTGTCTACGAACCTCTGCAACAGGCTCCAAGATCTCCACGCTGTTGGATGATTCCACATGCGTTTCTTCCTCCACAGGAGACTTCTCTTCAGTAGGTGGAACAACCTGCATTGGCGCAACAAGCACAGCTGCGGGGGGAGAATCCTCACGCTCAACAGGCCCAAACACTGTCAGGTGCCCCTCCGTGGCCTGTAAAATAGGCTGCCCACCTTCCCTCAGGGGACGCACTCCCACTGTCACACGCTTGGGCTCCTTCAGCTTTACAACAGCGAACAGATCCATCTCTGCTACAGACACAAGACAAATAACAAGAACAACTTAGTTATTCCAAGCAAAATAAACAAAGTACTTACATTATGGAGGCAATAAAGGATGAGCACCCACCCTGGCTGTTCTCATCGATGAAGGTTGGAACTTCGTCCGCACCATCAAAATAATTGCGACTCAGCCCCATATGCACCAAGAACTCCTCAGGATAGGAGTTAATGGGAATACGGTTACTATCAATTATGTCCGCATCCGCGGCGCTGTAAGAACCAGGGATAGGACGCTCATCCCTCGGCAGCGACCCTTGAGTATAGAACTTAAAGCGCGATGGAAAAACAAAATCATCCACCCAGAAAAAGTACTCTCTCCAGTGCCTTAGCGAATCTACTTTCTCAGTGTAACATTGAAGGCGCCCTGCGCGTTTCACAAAAGAAACCCATCCATGCGACCACGTTGTGTGGTAAAACGCACGAAATAGGTCAACTGTCGGATTGATTGCAAGTAACCGACAATTTATTTCAAAATTCGATATCTTCGCCGCACCTATACAGTGCAGCTGTGAGATATGGAGCTGGTAGTGATTGAGTACATTGCTCAAAAATACAGAAATGGGTACGCGATAATTCGCGTAATCAAAAAAGCGTGTATACAAACCGATCTTCCCATCGGGGAAATCGGCGATACACGCATCCACATCTGGTGCTACAGGATGGATGTCGAGAGGAATGAAGTGGTTAGAAGAAAATTGACGTACGTCATCCTCATCCAACCTAGAGCGGAACTCGTTTAACTGAGCAACCATTTTCAAGATATAAATACGGTGTACTAAAAATTGCGCACGCGCAGTTACCTAATAAAAACAGAAGATCGAAGAGAGAAAAGCTTGGAAAGGTTTGCAAATGGTGAAAATAGTTTTGACTGTGTGAACTACAGTGAAATGGGGGCGGTGATTTATATAGGAAACCAAGAAACCCTAAATGGGACGCCACGTGGATCCCACTAACAAAACGTGTGGCTGGGAGACGAACGGTACAACACTTTTTCCCTTTTCTCGAGGCACACGTGGGCAACCTCCCCGTTTTTTGAAGCACTCTTTGTGATATTTTGGGACTTGATACATTGTTCCCATTTTTTGGGCGGGAAATATTTAATTTCTTCCCGCCACGCTTACCGCTAGTCTCACTAGTCTAGTATCCGCGGCTATGAGCCGCGCACACTAGACTGGGGGGACATGATGACGTATAACCTATAGTTGGGCCACGAGCTCAAATTATAGGCATTACTAAGCCCAAACCCACCACGAGTGAGCTATCATGACAAATGACTTGGGCCGTACATACCAATGGCTTGGACTCACGAAGCCCAAAGCCCAACCAAAATGACCGGTTAAAGGATAAGGATCTTCTATTTACGGAATAGATATCCTTACCCCGGATAAGCACCACGAGTGCGAAGAGTAAGGAGCAAGAAACCTACACGGTTTCTGCGCCCTATATATAGAATGATATATTCTCATTTAAAGGTACGATTTACATAATCCGTAACTCTTCAACTAAACTCTAAACCGATTACTTACTCTCACGCCGGAGTCTAATCATGGGAGACAATCCCACGATAAGCCTAACGGTGTTGTTTGCTTTCTTAATGCGCAGGTTTCACAAGCACTAAAGTTCTAATTGGTATGAGAGCAGGAGTCCAAACAAGATAAGCCCAACTTTTATATCAACAATCTATATAATTAACTAAAATTTTAAAATAAATTTGATTTATGTGCACGAGACTTATAACTCGTTATGCTATCAAACAACTTACAAACTCCGGTAAACAATCTTTGTCGGCAGTATGGTGCACTTGTAATTTTTATTTTATCTATTTTCTTAATTTTTGTTTTAATTAAAGAATTAGAAGTAAAACCATTTTAGTAATAGTGACAGTTCATGGTTTTTTAATGTATACGTTATTTATCTCTTTTTAAAAACTACGGAGTATAGTATTGTGTAAATGCCCAAACCAATACAAAATGAAAATTTCTAGTGTAATTTTTAATGCTTGATTCATTCTCGTTGAATTGTTACACTTAAATCATAATTCATATCCTCTAATTTAGAGATCGATCATTAGTTTCAACTTTCTTTTATGTCACTTTGAAATGTTAACGTCAATCATCTAATAAAGAGCTGTTTTGCATTTACTTCCTTTCCCTAGCAATCTTCATATTAATGTTCTTATTTTTTCTCCTGGCCCAAGTATTAAATTTTAGTGCACCTTATCAACCATTTTTGATTTAATAACTGTATTTCAATGAGTTAAGTTCTTTCTTTAGAGCTTCATGTACGCTTGGTTGGTAGGCCTCGTGCCATCCTTCAACACTAGCCTATGGTGCGAGAAGGGTATCAGGGTTTGGTGACCAACTCACAATGTGGGCGATTTTTTTTTTTTTTTTTTAATTTTTTTTTTATTTGTTATGTGTGAGTTAGGGGATAATCTTTCATAATCACTTTAAATTTAATTTTACCTCACTTAGTGTATCAAAATATTCTCTATTTTTTTTTATCTCCCATCTTGTCTTTATTTACACCCTCATCTTCTGTTACAATAACAATTAGGGGGTTGTGTTCGGCGCGAGACTTATCTTTACTACATTATAATGTATTTAAGACATCTAAATTTAGAAGTCTTAAAAAATTAAGACCAAAAACATTTTCACAAAAAGAAAGTTAGATATAAAGAAGTTTCATCCCAAAGTTAATTGTATTAATTTTGCTATTAAAAAATCAAAATTGTAACATCCTGGAAATTAAATATATTTAAGTGTCAACTTGTAACTTCCTTCGAATATAATAGCCAAACCTTAGTTGTATATAAGCAAACCTAAAAACACCAATACTAAACACACAAGGTAAATGTTTTTAAGTTATATTTCAAGTATTATTTGTCATGTTTTTAAATGTATTTGAATTATTATGTAATGGTTGAAAAAAAGAATTGTATTTCGCCATAAAAATGGTAACAGGGTACCCGCCGCCGCATTGCGCGGATACCTTTCTAGTAAATACTTACAGGAGCTAGAGCTTTTTGTAGCAACCACGAATTTGCAGGTCCTTACTCAACCTTAAGTTAAGTGCGTAGGTGCCAGTAGGGGTGGTAATTTGAGTCGGGGTCGAGTTGGCGGGTTAGAAAATCCAACTCGAACCTGACCAATTTAATCATCAGGGTAGCTATGTCAACCCTAACCTGTTTACAAATAACTCGAACCTGACACATTTAACCCGTATATATACTTGGGTTGACGGGTTAAATAGGTTACACGGGTTGAATATGTTAAACAGGTTTCGTGTTGACCCATTTAACCCATTTAATATACGAAAGTTGGCACATTACACAAGTTAATCGGTTTGCGGGTTGACCCGTTTAACCAAATTAACCGGTATAATAAAATATAAATACTTTTTTATTTAAGAAAAAAAATCTTAAAGGGGTTGGCGGGTCGACAAGCTTAATTTATTCTCAACCTGAACTTGACCTGTTTAATAAACGGGTTAGATGGGTCGACCCAAACTCGACCCGAAATATATTTAGACTCAACCCGAATCTGTTAATTTTTATATCGGTTTTAGGTCAGGTTTCGTGTCGAGTTAATTATAAATTGCCACCCGTAGGTGCCAGCACTTTTACTTATGACGTCAGACCAATGACACCATGGATACCCTAGTGCTCTTGGCCTTAAGACTACAAACTACAAATTATGGGTCCGAATATCGGTATTATGATGCCAATTGAATCGACAATTAAGAAATTGACATAATACCTTAGCAAATCCAACACAGGAAAACAATGAAATGTTCCAACGAATCAACATCAACTCGTAAGAATCTAGATTATTTGTTGTTGATGTGACCAAAACATAAACATACATACTCTTTCAAATTTCAGTTATCCAAAGTATAAACATCTGTTGGTTTGCGTCATCTTTATAGCATCAAGGAACTCGAATAAGCTTAGAAAAACGAAATTTATTAAATAGAACGACTTTTAATATTTGTCTAGCTCTTGCTAATGCCTTAATATATTCCTCCATTGAACGAACAAACATCACAATATCAAAATTGATTTAAAACTTGTTCACTGACCAACATTGTGGTATATGTAAAAATCTGAAATGTTTAACCAAAATCTCAACATAAATTGTCTACTATAATGTTCATTAAAAGAATGCTTAGAACTTTATAGTCTTTAATATACATATAAAAGAATAAAAGATGCAACATAAGTGTGTCACAACTAAAAAATTCAAGAATAACTAGTACAAAATTACAAAGTTTTCACCACATTTTCCCCATAATACTCGGAAAAATGAGGTACAAAACAGTTATACGACCATACCATATTCATACCGGTATTAACGAAAACATAGCATGGCCCAATAAACTTATTGTATCATTTTTCTTGATTTTTTTAATATTTAATATATCTTTCTCTAATGAGTTATTATTGCATGAGTGAAGTAACATGTGCCTTTGTATGTACTCTCAAACTTCAAGTATTAATACTCTCATTCTTCACTCATTTTAGTACACATTCTTTTCTTTCAATTCTATCTCTCAAGAGGGAATTGAAGAAAAAACAAACATGGCATTGCCAATCTTTCTTCTTCTTGCTCTCATTGCACCTAGCTCAACTTTCTCTACACCAATCCAACAAGATCCTACACTTGTTGTAGAACATGTCCATAGGTACACTCAAAACCCCCACATTTTTATATTTCACTGTTGTAATTGGTTTCAATCCTTAAACCATTCATAAATTAAGCTTTTTGTGATCTCAATTAAAGGTTATAATGCATGTTAGTATATGTTAATGTAATGCTAGTTTCTTGCTAGTTACTGTATATTTATTTGTATGATACGGATCCAGTATATGTTTTGCTTTGAAAATTAGTTGGTGAGTCTCATTTTTATAAATGTTTGATGTTGAAATATGTATAAATATATTGCTTTTTTTTTTTTTTGAAAAGCAAATCACCTAAGAAGTTTAAGTTACTAACTTCTAAACCAACTAAATGTTTTCACATGGCAATGCAGGAAGATAAATGAATCTAGGAGGAACATGGGATTTTTATCATGTGGGACAGGAAATCCAATTGACGACTGCTGGCGGTGTGACAAAAATTGGGAAAAGAATCGCCAAAGATTAGCTGACTGCGCAATCGGGTTTGGAAAACACGCGATTGGTGGACGTGATGGTAAAATATACGTAGTCACAGATTCAAAAAATGATGACCCAGTAAACCCTAAGCCCGGAACCCTAAGATACGGTGTGATCCAAAATGAACCATTATGGATCATTTTTGCTCATGACATGACTATCAAACTCAAAGAAGAACTAATGATGAATTCATTCAAGACCATCGATGGTCGTGGTGCAGATGTTCATATCGCGGGTGGACCATGCATTACAATACAATACGTGACAAACATAATCATACATGGTGTCAATATTCATGATTGTAAACAAGGAGGAAATACGGATGTTCGAGACTCGCCTGACCACTACGGGTATAGAACGATATCGGATGGTGATGGGATATCGATTTTCGGAGGAAGTCATGTTTGGGTAGATCATTGTTCGTTGGCTAATTGTCATGATGGGCTAATTGATGCTATTCATGGTTCTACTGCCATTACAATATCTAACAATTATATGACCCATCATGATAAGGTTATGCTTTTGGGACACAGTGATACATTAACTTCAGACAAGAATATGCAAGTTACTATTGCATTTAACCATTTTGGTGAGGGTCTTGTCCAAAGAATGCCAAGGTAAGTCTTACAGAAGTTATTTTGTTACGGAGTATTTTAGTATTGTACATACCCATAAACTTGATCTTTTACACAATGTACAAAAAGCAATTTTTTATAAGTAGGGGAAGCAAATTAAGAGTAACATTTTCTTTTTATCATGTGACTATGTTGCACCCATTATTTTATTTTTCTAACTATGCACTTGATGGTTTAAGTGAAATAAATCATCAAGCATTTGAATAATGAATTTCTCGTGATACATATAGATGTAGACATGGGTATTTCCATGTGGTGAACAATGACTATACTCATTGGGAGATGTATGCAATTGGAGGAAGTGCTTCACCGACAATTAATAGTCAGGGCAATAGATTTCTTGCTCCAAATACTGCAGATAACAAGGAAGTGAGTACCATAAAAGTTCTAATAATTACAAGTTAAATTTATTGATTTTACCTAGATAAAAAGTTCTAACATTGTGCTTTTAGGTGACGAAACGCGAAGAAGCGGGAGAGGATGAATGGAAAAGTTGGAATTGGCGTTCGGAAGGTGACCTTATGTTGAATGGTGCATTTTTTACACCATCGGGTGCTGGTGCATCCAAGAGTTACGCAAGAGCATCGAGCCTAAGTGCAAGACCATCTTCCATTGTGGGCTCGATCACGGCTAATGCTGGTGCGCTTGGTTGCAAAACAGGCTCTCGATGCTAGTCTTGAACCCCCACAAGTCCTTATGTTTTTTTTTTCTAAGTTAACAGATAGAGATATCCTGTTTATACCTTTATGTTGTCATTACTTCTTATATGCAAAATTTTTTGCACTTATAGTTAGCCTGTTTGTCTGTGCTCATGTAAGAAATTGTAAGGAGTTCAATTATGAACCCTTATTGAAACAGATGAATCAAGAGCTAATTAATTAAAAATGTTATGCTTGTCAGAGATTTTAATTATCGTTATGGTACGTTAAACATTATGTTTCATATGTTATCCAAATTAATCATTAATCATTTAATTCATATGATGATATGGCAAGGCCGGCTCCCTTTGGTTCATATAACAATAATAGATGTATCATGCATTATAGATGATTTGCACACTTCAACGGAGTATTAATTGACTCATTAAAAAATACAAGTAATCATATATGTATAACTCTTTAAAGTATAAAATGAAATGTGCCAATCAAGAGTTAGAGTGCACAAATTACCACTCGTTATGCATATATAGATCACAAACATATAATCCAAACAAATTGTTTTACATGAGTTTCAAGATCGAGCAACATTAACCTGTAAGAATTAAAAATAGAAAAATAATAAAGATTTCTAAAAACATGTTTAAGTTTAATTATATGCCTAAAGCTGTGTAACAACAGTTTATTGGTTGTAGCAGTCGAAACCACTTTTTCACAAAACAATAAACTGTTGTCACATAGTTTTAGGCATTAAGCATGTTTTTAGACATTCATATTATTTCTCTTAAAATATTAGTGACTCATATTTTTAGAGCACAATTCATTACAACATAAAGATTGCTGACTACATTTTTATAAACTGTCGATAGAAGAAAAGTAGCAACGAGCTAAAAATGAGGGGTCCGATTGTCACAAGGGTAGTTACACGATTCTATGTAAAACAAAAGTTTTTTTCTTTCTACCGGTAAGTCCGCTATCAATAATCCAATTAAAAGACAAAAGCTTAATACTATTATATTGAGAATTTTGTTTTTTGGCCGCTTGATTGAGAAATTAGTCCTATTTTTTAATTTCCATTAGTAGCAAATTATAGTTTGAACAAATGAATTACATCATCTAAATTATGGAGAGACATATTATTGTATCGTTACTATACTTTTTGTGTATAAAACGAAGGGTTTTGTATTATATCCAACTTTATATCTGCTTTTTGTTATAAGAAAAACATACCCCATGCATGTGAGATTTTATAAGTATAAATTACACAAAAAACATCAAAATTATAACCAAATTCTCACATGAAAATTGGATAATATAGTTCAAAAAGGTTATCAATAATTGAGAATGAAAAATTATTACACCGACTCATGACACGTACAACACACTAATGCGTTGTGCAATGCATTAAATTCTTTCACAAAGAACCCATCACTTTGGTAGATCTAAAAATAAAACACAAAAAGAACAGAAAATAAACTTTACAAAGGGAAATCAAATAAAAGGAAATGCATTCAATTTGGTCATACAAAGTCAATTCTCTAGGTAGACCTAAAATACTGAATGAGATCGATATAAAAGGAAATTATATAGAGTTTACGAAAGTAATGTAAAAGCACAAATGTATATGCACTTGTGCATGAAATGCATTAAATTCTATCATAAATAAGAGCCTACGAGTTTGGTAGACCTACATAACTACCAACAGTAAGAGAAGTTATACCGTACGTTGATAAAATTAACTAACATGAGAATCCAATGAATCTCGTGTTTGTTTTTTTTTTAAAGACGTTACATTCTTTTTGTAACATTGGTGTAAAGCTTTCTAACTAGTCACGGAACAAGTACTAAAAGCAATCGGGCGTACAACTTTTTCTAAGCACGATATAAATAAAAACATGCAATAAAGAGTAGTACATTTAGTTGGTTGGAAGTTGTTATATTCAGAGGGTAAACGGTTATGCTGAAAGCACAAACAATTTATGCAGATAAAAATTTCTTACACGTAGCCGTTGGGATTATGGTTACCATTTTCACAATACAAATGAAAAAGGTTTACTTTTCGTCTCTAACTATCTAAAGTAGAAACAAAAACACAACTTTCCGAGCAGTTGTATTTGAAGAAATCAATAATTTTACGAGAGTTAACAATACTTCTTCAGTATCTCATGACACGAGTGACCTCACTGACGGAGCTACATGTAGACCAAGAGAGGTCATGGCCCTCCCACAATTTTGTCACATAGTGTATTTTCTAATGACGTTTATGTAGTAAAATTTTCTATTTACATTTTGGCCCTTCTAATTTATGCAATTTTCGTTTCCAATCCTCCCACAATAAAGCGTCTAGCCCCGCCATTGGACCTCCTAGCTAGTCGTGCCTCTATTTCTAATTAATTAAATGTATAATGCGTGAGTTTACTAGTTTATGGATTTACTACAACAAAAAACAACATGCAATCCTGTCGGAGCGGCAAATGAGGAGTTTATACATTCGCCGTTACGAGAAAACTGTCATGACGTTGAAACATATAACCAAAACAATTTAAGTCAATTCTTCTGTTATGTGACGAAAATATGTGAATTGTTCAATATGCTTAACTACTTCTTAATGCATGTTAGTTGAACTTTTTGAACATTGTTCTATTAACAAATGGATATGTGTATATGTGTGGATACACATTTTATTTGAAAATAAAAAAGGAGACTTTAATTTATGTACATGTCATGCGTGATGAAATTCGTTTCATAAAAATGTATCAAAGCGGGAAACCAAACTATTCTAATAATCTATTTAGTTAATATGTCTCAAATGAGCCTCAAAACAGTATCATAGAGTTACTTATTTTTTGAACGGCGATTATATTAAAAAAAAAACTAGCAAAAAACTAGAAAAAAAATTACAAAAGTGGAGGTGAAAGAGCATTACACATATTGTTATACCATTCAATCCAATTAAGCAATGATATTTTAAATCTACTCAAAGTTGTACGAGAGCATATTCACCTCATTTAAGAGAAGATTTTTGTTCGGTTGTTTTTGGAAAAAAGTCATGTTGTTTCTAAATATCCAAATAGACCATAAGGCTGTTTGAACAACCACGTCGAAGAAATTAGAGTGTTTAGGCTCAAGAGTACTCGATCTTCCAAATTGATAACAACACATAAGGCTGTTGATGCACATGTTCGATATCCTCCACCAATTCAAGACGTTCTTCCAAATGTCTACGTAATCACACAAGAGACGAAAAGGTGGTCTCTAATCCCATCACATATCAGGCATCTAATAGTTCACTCTAGTAGGCAATCTCCTATTTGAAACACGGCAAGTGAGGATGTTAACTTTAGATGGAAGTCCCTTGTTCCATCTGACCGGTTGATCCACTAAAGAGTTCGTCATATGGGGATAAGGGAACACATGTTCTTAACCGAGAACAATCTTGAGTTATCAAATATCCTATAGTTACTTGACTTAGGATCAAATGAGAAGAACTCTTAAAATAAGAAGGATGAGAAATATCTATAACCACATATTAGAGATGCATCGACTTGAATTAGATGTATTCCTAATCTTTTAGATGCACCATAATATATTTTCTAGCTAAAAATTAGATGCATATACATATATATTTTAGCAAGTTAGGAAAATCCTATGTATTTTTCGTCCTCTGTGAGTCAAATTTTTTGCAAGTCTACTTTGCATCGTTTTCACTTCAAAATTACTTTCGAAACTAATTGGGATGCATCTAAATGAATAGAGATGCATCTAAGTCAAGTCGACGCATCTCAAATATGTAGTTATAGTTATATTTCATCATTCTCATTACAAGTTTTCTTCTCACTGGATTCTTACCCATAGTCAATTAATAGAAATGTATCAAAAACTTGATGAGGAACGGGACGGAGAAAATTGTAATGAACAGTGTTTGGGCTAATGATTTTTTTTATTATTATTTATTTATTTATTTTTTATTATTTATTTATGTATCAAAATCTTGATGAGCCATGTGTGTATCACAAAGCTAGTGGGAGTGATAATGTAATTTTTCTAATTCTATATGTTGATGACATATTGATCATGGGAAAAGACATTCCAAGTTTGCAAAAGGTTAAGGCATATCTTGGAAAGTGCTTTTCTATGAAAGATTTAGGAGAAGCTGCATACATTCTGGGAATCAAAATCTATAGAGATAGATCAAGGCGGTTAATTGGATTAAGTCAAATTGCTTACATTGACAAAATATTGAAAAGATTCAATATGCAAAATTCCAAGAAAGGATATTTGCCGATGGAAGTAAAACATGGCTTATGTAATGAGTTTTGTGCTTCAACACCTGCTGAGGTGGCTCGCATGAGTAAAGTTCCTTATGCTTCGGCTGTAGGATCTATTATGTATGCGGTTAAGTGCACAAGGCCAGATGTGGCGTTTGCTCAAAATATTACCAGTCAATTTCAACAGAATCCAGGTGAAAAACATTGGATTGCTGTTAAGCATATTCTTAAGTATTTGAGGAATACAAAAGATATGTTTTTGGTATATGGTGGAAATCCAGCTGCAGAACTTTGTGTTACAGGTTTATGCGATGCATCCTTTCAAAGTAATAAAGATGATTCGAAGTCTCAGACGGGTTATGTCTTTGTTATTAATGGAGGAGCTTTAGACTGGAGGAGCAAGAAGCAGAGTACAATTGCGATGTCTGCAACAGAAGCTGAATACATTGCTGCTTCAGAAGCTGCTATGGAGGCTGTTTGGATTAGGAAATTCGTTTCAGGGCTTGGTGTTATGCCTTCAATTGAATTACCTATTAATATGTATTGTGACAATTCTGCTGCAATCATATTTGCCAATGAACCTGGAGTCATGAGAGGCACCAGACATTTTCTATGGAAGTATCACTTTGTTCGTGAAAAGGTTAACGAAGGTGAGATAAATCTGCTGAAAGTTCACACAGATGATAACTTAGCTGATCCGTTCACTAAGGCTTTGGCAAAAGAGAAGCTTAATGAATTAGCCAATGGAATTGGACTTAAATTAGCTAGTAGTTTCATGCATAACTGTGATTAGTATTTGGATAAAGGATATTGTAAACAATTATTATATTAATAAAATAAAGTATGTTGGTATGTTTATTTCTATTGTTAATTATTGTTGTCCTATTCTTGCATGTTTAAATCCATGAATAAAGGTTATTCTAAATTGTCCGTTGTCAGTTAATAATATGGGAATATTATTAAATTAAGACAAATCTGAAGTTGGTATAATATACTTAAAGTATATTGATGCGTAGACATGCCATTTCAGACGATATTCGATGATACTGAATATAGGACTTATCCCAACTATATGATGTTACTTTATGGATCTTGTCATTAAGTAAATCATAAGAAGTTATCCTTAGACTTGAGATACAAGATAACGGTCATGAATGTAGTACATTTTTGTGGAACAACTTAACGCTATACGTAACTGGTAGTCATAAGGGTTGTTTTCGGAAGTGTTACAAAGTTTGTGTGTTTTGCTTGTAATCAATAAAGAATTTGTTCATTCAAATTAATTTTTGGAGTTTAATACTGCTGGGCCCCTCGTAGGGTTGTCAAGGTGTTTGCGTGGCCACGCCCAAGGTCTTTCCTGAAAGGTTCAGAAGATTTGGTAATCTTATCAATTTCTAACAACGAGAAACAGAATGTTAATTAAGGAATGACCTAGATCCATATCCTTATTTAACACGGTATTAGAAACAAAGGGATAATAATAATGAGAAATCATTAAAAGGTTTTCCAGGAGCCTTACTCAAGTTGTACTAGAGGCATCGGCGTGTTGCAAGACGCTAACCGATGTGATCACACTATTATGATATGTCTAAGTGGGAGCTGTTGGTTTTATAGACAAAATAATAATAGTCGTGTGTTAGGATCGAACTTGAGATCACGGGATTGCACACAATACGTATGAAGAGAAAAAGTAATAATTATTTATAAAATGTTATAATTAATTATTAAACGAAGATTAGGAAAGTAATACTAGGTAAAATTTGGAAACAAGAGAAGGTTCCGGAAACCCCTTGGGGACTCCAAATCCGATCGGCAAGGGGGGTATTCCCACCTCCTTTGTGCCTTGAGCTCCAAGTTTTGAATAGTATATAAGCAAACCCAAGATGCATGTTTTTCTCATAACTTGTACACACACATCTTGGTGTTTTTCTCTCCTCTCCTTTTCCTTGGTCGATCCATCAAAACAAACCCTTAAGGGTTTCGATTTTCATAGATCAAAACAAGTTTTGTGTTTAATTACTTGCATAAACTTTTTCTTGAATTAGTACGTGTGTACAAGAACGTGAATCAAACACACTATTGTTTGATTCTTGGATTGAATTACAAAAGCGGTAAGGGGTAATTCTTGTAATCCACATAAACCCTAATTAGGGTTCTTGTTCCGGAAGATTGCTTTTGATTCTTGTTCGGCCTAGGATCACAAAGGTATGTTTACTATTTAATTATTGATTAATTAATTACATGTTATTTGATCTTGTTATAATTGCTTCCGCTATGCTCACTTAATGTGTTTGGTTTATGATATATGAATGTCATGATATCATAATTCAACACAATATCCATCAAAAACTTGTATTTTGAGAAAATACGCAAATATACAAGTTTCATTTAGTATATACGCAATCCCCTTATGAAAATCTTGATTTTTTTGGGAAAAGTGGGTATTATACACAGTTTTTATGTTACATTTCTTTTTTAGTTCAAATGAAATAAGCCTGAAAAGTTTTTTTTGTTTTTTGTTTTTTGTTTTTTTTTTTTTTCATAACGGCGCTGTTAGTGGTCTAGGTCCGGCAATGATATTCAATTGGGCAGTATGCTGACCTTGAGACCCCGCCTACTACTCATTTATTGCCTGAAAGGGTAAAAGTTCCAGGTGAGACTCGAACTTAATACCTCTCCTAGCCAAACATCCCCTCTCAAGACATCTTAAGAAAACTTTGGTTGCAAACTGAGCGCCCAGTTGGTTTTGAGTCTAATAAGTTCTAGTCATGATTCTGCAGTTTGTAAATCAAGCATCGTCAACGGTTATCAACATTTTGCATAAACATAACTAAATCGAACAGAGTTTCTAACACGAACTACGCATGTAAACACACATACAACGTTTTGTCATAAATATTTGGTAGATGCAAGTTTTGTACTCCCAATGCGAAAGGCTTAAATGTGTCACGACACTCTCACCACATGCTCTCTTTTCACACACCAAACAGCTCGCTATTTAATGAAATCCTTTCGCTCATTCCATGTGAGTTTTCTGCCGTGTCAGGAAGGATGGCTGTTTATTTTTTATTTTTCCTTATCTTATAAAAAGTTACATTTATGCATGTTATACACTTCTGCAATAAAAACCGATGAACAAGTATCTTGGGTAACATTGGACTAGTAAAAATTTCTAAATCATGAACTAAAAAGAAAGCTAGTCAAAGTGGCATTGTGGCAACGATTAAATTTTGAATAAAGTGGAGCATAAAATCATCCTTGTAGTTTGTTCAATTATTTTTCCAAAACAATTTTGACAAACTTTCTGAAAAAATCTTCCATTAAAATTCAAAAAAAGATAATTTTGGAGCTGACTTTCTGAGAATAATATCTGCCTATAACTTTTGACATGAATGATTATTCTCAAAATGAACAAAGTAGGTCTTCAAATTTACTCTTTAATACAATATTTTCTTATAGACGATCATTTTTAGTATCTTTTACTAAAAAATGTTTGCTAGAACCATAAAAATTACAGATTTACAGGTGAACATACGCCTACATTATATGCGTCATTCAAATGATCGATAAACATGTAAAAAAAAAAGAAGGTGTTATTAAACTAAATTCCATACCCTTAATTAGATCGTTATTCTTCCATACGAAAACAATCGAATGAAAAAGCTATATATTTTCTATTTTAAAGATTAAAGCATGCAATTAATAGATATAGATAACACCATCGTAGGTTCATGTCTCGATTAACACGTACATATATGGCGTATCAAGGTATATGTACTTGTTGTGCAATAACCTTTAGAAAAATGACGAGATTCTTATCATGCGTTACATACAATCAAACGAGACATAAGTTTTCATTAAGATTAACCACAATTGGTAACATGACGAACATAGGTTGGGAAAACAAGCACAAAGGAATTGAGTGCAAAATTATTGGCAAGCACAAGAGCCCACCGCCACAAGCACGTGTTAAATCAATTACACTCAGGTTGTACTTACCCCAACACACATAATTGCTAGGCACAAGAAAAGCTTAAAGCATAAAAGTTGACATCCAATGTTCATGGTCTATTGTATCCGAACCGACACTGAAACCGAGGACCCAGGGGCCAGAGCCAGGATGTTGAAACAAGATGCCTTCGACCACACATAAAGGGTCATCGCCTAGCTAGGTGTAATGTGTTTTGCTTTAAGTTTATATGAGCTAATAATGTTATTTCATATCCAAAGTGTAGCTAAACACTATTTAAACGAACTTGAGTGCTCAAAAAATGTGTATGTTGACGAAACTCAAAAAAAAAAAAAAAAAAAAAAAAAAAAAAAAAAAAAAAAAATACCGAAACATCTTATAAAAAATTATTTTGGATGGTTACGTTATACACTTATACCTAAGTGCTCAAACCAAATCCGAGGACACAAGGTCAAATGCACTACAAAAAGGTTAATAAGAAAGAGCCTGAAACTGTTTGCCAAGAAAGAGGCAATCACACAATAAAAGTGTACCTAAAAACTAATACTCAAATGGAGAGATGACATCATTAATCTTCAAGATCATCTTGGCGACTTGTGTGGCAAGCAAGAGTTGCTGTTGATAAGAGTTTTAGATACATTTTACTCACGCATGTTGTTTGTGCCAGCATCATTACAATCTATGCCACAACAAGGATTGTTGTCCTAATACCGTTTATTAACTAAAATTCATGCTAATGCAATAAGAGTATAAGACAGATATTTACAATAACATCATTGTAAGATGCTAAAAATGTACATATTACTACCATAATTACCCTTATTTGCTGAGATTTTACTGCAGACAGTGTTTCAATGGGTTGCAGACCACTATTCTCTGCAAGCTCAATGGGGACAAAATCTAAATTAAAGCATCTGCAAAAGCCCTGATGGCATATTGTACAAGGTAAGATAAAACTTGTTCGTTAAAAAAAGTTTAGAATCGAAGACGTAGACTGTCCATTTAAGTTCAGAAGATGATTGCTAGTATGTTTATAAGCATTAGATAATTTGGTTTGTCTAATGGGCGGTTGGTTGAGTTGGGTAATGAACGAAACGGTCTCAGGTCAATATCAATAATTTATTATGCAGGTTAAAATGGGCGGGTTAGCCCAAACATATTTTGTTCCCTTTTTTAATATAATATGATTTAAAAGGTGTGTGGCTAAAAGCTTATTTAGGGAGCTTAAGCTTATTGTGTTATGAGACAGCTATCAAAAGCTTTTTGGAGGGTGAAATGTAACATGGGGCTTTTTGAGATAACATAAGATACTAGCTTAAGGTTACCGAAACACCCCATTAAGTGGCTGTAAGCATTAAAATATACTTCAGGACACTAGCAACCTGCTCCTTATAAACCAGCTTTTTTATGTCTACCCATTAAATCAAAAACCCGAATCAACTTATTAAACATCACATAAATATCTCGTCATTAAACACGGAAGAAAAAAAATTAAAGTAAAGGTCAGTAAGCTAACGATACATGTTCAAATCCTGAATTTCTATATGTTGTTTCCACTGCAGTTGAGCATGAAATTTTTGCTGCTCCACCACCATATGCGATAGAATTACTGAGGATGAGATTTCTAGCAACACATAACACATCAGGGATGCTACGTTTCATCTCCTTGATCATCATTTTGCTACCTGATTTATCAGAAAATTATAGATCAGCAAATATCAGAAACTGGATTTAAATCAACCCATTTCACAATATTTTTGGTTCAAATGAACTTAAGAATCTACCTTAAATAAAACTAATATAAATTCCCTAGACATGTTAAACTTACACCCATGTATAAATATGGCTACAGCCTTTGTTCATGTTGGTGTCGTCTTGCACTACTAATAGCTCTTCTAGTTGTTGTGATACTAATAGCTCTTCTAGTTGTTCATTAGGCTAGAATGAGAGCACAAGTGCTCTCATTCTAAGAAATTAAATTATATCAACCACAGAAACAAAACTAGAAGATTCATAAAATCAGATGTCAGAATCTTTTATCATAAGAAAATGAGTAGAATAATAACACCAAAATCCAAAAGGATATAAGACATAACTAGCAATCTAAATATAAACATATAGGAATTAGGAAATATATCCGACTGTGCCAAATAATTTCACATTTGAAGTAAACAATAACAACCTAATGTAATAGTGTGACTTATCAATTCGAATAGATATCTATAAAAGGGAAAATCATCAGAAGTAATTATAAGAAACAAGTGTTCTATTACAATAAGAACCCACCTATTCATTATCAGGTTGAAGATGAGGAGATACAAGGCTTTCCATGATATTGTAGTATGGATAGTAATCACTGGAATCATTACTCGTAAAAGTATCATTCCCCAATTTGATGTAGTATGGATCGTAGTATGGATAGTAGTCTGGATTGTAGTATGGATAGTAGTACTTTATTTGGCAATTATCCACCACTTCCCAAGATTGTTTTTCGTTGTACTTCTTCATTACCCATACCTGTCGTGAATGATGTATGCATAGACATTCTTCCATAATCCCCAAACTTATACATAGATGTTTTTCGTTTTTCATTTGATAATCAGGTTGGGGTATTTCTTTAAATTCTTCTTTGGACAAATCAAAAGATAAAATCACTTTCTTTGTTTCTTGATTTTTAGGATGCATAACCCAATGCAACGCCCCATTGCATAAGACACCAACTCGAGGTTCACAATCATCATATGTATAATTCACTTCTCCAATAACACTCCAAGCATTTGATTTGAGAGAAAACACTTTAAAGTATGTTCGATCCTTCCCAATAAAGACCCCACATATAACCTTGTAGTCGTCTCTGAGGGAATCATAACCAAATCCACATACAACCTCATAGTAAAACTCCCAAGCCATACAGGTAAAGTCAAACGGCTTTGGCACCGGTTTTACTTCACTAATCACTGGATTAGCTACTAGAAGTTCACTGCCATCAAGGATACATACTAGACCATTCGATGAGCCAATCATAGTATACTTATCACTAATATTTAGAAAAACAGCCTGACCGGTCCTTTTATGTCCATTTTCGTTACTGTTGTAACTACGCTTCAATCGAGCTTTGATGAAATGAGAATCGGAGGTCAAAAATTTCCACGACTTACACACACTCTTGCATCTAATGAGATTCCTCATATCCAATCTTAGGAATATGTTGTACCAACTGAAATGAGCTTTGATGAGATGAGAATCGGAGATCAAAGATTTCCACGACTTACACACACTCTTGCAACTAATGAGATTCCTCACATCCAATCTTAGGAATATGTTCTCATAAATATCATTAGGGATAAGCTCTGCCATTGAAGCCATTAAATAGCACGACTGAGCTGAAAATTTATGTATATATAAAATTCAAATAAGCATCCTCAACAATTAACCATAAAAATATTTATTTAATCGCCATTGTATGCCCTTGTCTGTGACATCAGTAGCATATTACATTAGAAAACTACAATAGTAAATAGCTTACGCAAAACAAAAGAAGTAGCTAGCTTGATAACAATGGCACAATCACAAACTCATGGTAGCAAGAGTTTACATAGTTACAAGCAAAGTTTGGTTTACCAGATTGTGGTCAAGTTTATATTTACTTATTTAGTAGCAAGAGTTTACATAGTTACGAGCAAAGTTTGGTTTACCAGGTTGTGGTGAAGTTTATATATAATAGCAAGAGTTCGATCACTGGTCAGGGTCTCCTATCAGATGTAGCTATATTCTGAGTCTAAATTTTTTCCTAAGTATAGTAGGGCCAATTAGACACGAGTATTAAAAACTCGTCGTCCTAGCATCTTAGTAAAGACTAATTAAACTATATCCTTCGAAACATACTAAACATACGTTTGGGGTTCTAGAACAATCGCTAACGACATGCATGGGTAATCCACTACTTGTATCTTCAATTCACTCTTGAAACGAACTGCATAACGCTTAAATATTAACACATACACCAATTGTTTGAATAGCCGACTGGACGTATATAGTTTTCAGGGATTTCAAGAAAATAAACATAATGCTCAATTTGATCCCAACATGATTACTTAGCTATAAGAGTAATATAATTTTTTGAGACTACTATATATATAAATCAATTCTGTCCCTTGAACAAGTGTAAACAAAACACATTATATCAAAACTCTGCGTAGTAATAAATTAACCCTATACGTTCTAATTAAGCCGTTCTAAGAAGTCCATTATGATTAATAATTTATTCAACCGATATATATAAATAACATGATATAGGATTACGTACCTTCAAATTCAACTCACGCTTAAAACGAACCGCAGTGTTGATTAATTATGAGGGTATATGTTCAACGTTATATATATATATATATATATATATATATATATTAACCTTGCGCATGATAATGGACTTTGAATGGGCCAATTTGAGTGGGCCTTATCAAATCCTCCCCTGATTGAAGCCCAAATAGGTGGTAAATTTGGTAACCATCAAAACATGTATCTTCCATCTCCAGCTTATAATCATTTTTTTTTTTTTTTTTTTTTTTTTTTTGACCTTTTGGCCAACTAATCCACAGGATTTGAACCCACCACCACACAGACTCAAACCAGGTAAAGCCGTCCCTTTTCAGGAGGTTAGTGTGGCCGCTTCAAGTCTAGCTTATAATCATTGTTTTTCAATGGGAAAAATCATCTGGTCTCTCAAGATAATATAATTATAGAAATATAAAATCTTTTCTTGAAGTTATAGATTAGCAAATTTCGGTTATATTTTCTGAAAGATGAAGGGTATGTTTGACAAAACGTAGTAGTTATCATTAGGCATTAGCGGTAGCTGTTTGTTTTATAAAATCGTTGATAACGTAGTTGTAGTTATAAGTATAAAATGACGTAAAATTACATATATACATTCAAATAAAAACACTAGTTAAACAAAATAAAATTAGGATTTCTAATGCAATCATTATTTTCACATGTAGGACATTTCATAAACATCATGATATGTTAGTCGTAAATTATCGATGACGTGTGCTCCCTATTAATGTGGTGGTACTATTACGAATTTGTTTCATCGATATCTCGTTATATGTTACATTAGAAATATCTTCATTATTTGTGAGCGACCTATGAACATCACGAGTACAAACACCGTTTTATGAATCTTTCTATTTTTAGTTCAAACTGGCTCTTACAATACAACAATACAACATTTGACACACCAACTGACTATTATTTAAGAATGCTCTTATGTGAAATGAACAATTATATATTGACTAGGTTAAATCCTAAGTGACCAAGTATTTCTCAACGTTAAATAAACGTAAAGTAAACGCTAGTTGCTTGTTGCCAAACAAATTTTGGGCTTGTAACCACTCAAGGTGGCCTAGTGGCAAAAAGGGTTGCGACTACCAATTTAAAATATGTGAGGTCTCAAGTTCAATTCCTGCTAGGTGCAAACAACCTTAAAGTGGCCACGCCAACCTCCTGAAAAGGGAGAGCTTTACCTGGTTTAGAGTCTGTTTGATGGTGGGTTCAAACCCCATGGATTAGTTGGTTAAAAGGTCGGAAAACCATGGTTATCACTTTATATTTTCAGTCATATTTTTTTTATTAAGCTATAAACAAACAATTTTCATATGACTTTCTGAATTCAGTTTTTTCATATTAAGTCAATTAAATCAAATTCAAACACCAAGTTTGTTTTGAAAAAACTAGTCGCTAGTTCTTTCAAATGATTGCTGCCAAACATGTGTGTTTTAGGAAAAAATGCAAACAAATATGGGACGTAGGGAGTACTTTTCATCGGGAATTATCATTTGGTTTGTGAAGATAAAAGCTTGAACTCTACCACTCAATTCAACATTTTGAGTTCAAATTTGAGTTTAACGTATGTTCTTTGAGTCACTGGTGTTTTGTTCATTAGGCGAGAATGAGAACACAAGTTCCCTCTTGTCTTTCACCATTCTAATAATTAAATTCAGTGTCATTTCTGAAATGATCTTAGTTTGGTCATGCATTGTGTCATTTTGTTCTCTTATTTTTCTGTTGTAAGACCTTATTGGCTATGCTCATTCTTCTCTTGTATCCTTTTGTCTTGGAGCTCATCCTTTTTAATTGTCTTGTCAAGAAGGTGGGTTGCTATTTTTTATATTTTGTCTTGGTTTTGGTTCCTTAAATAAATGTTGCCTTAAAAAAAAAAAAAAAAATCAGTGTCATTTCTGGCACAAGGGTATAACTAAAAGATGCACAAATTAAGTTCTACAATTTAGAATCTGATGATAATCATAGGAGAATGAGTAATTTATACGAAAAGCGAAAAATCAATGTCATCTCAAATGGTAAAATGTTTATCGTTCAAAAAAAAATTTATACAAAAAGCATAGCAATAGTAACCACAGTACCACACAATCAAAAGACTATATCATGTACATGCCACGGATTTCATTTGGCAACTATTTATGATAAAATCATAACTTGCATACAAGAAACTCTTCAATGGCATCAAACTCTAGCACTCGATGGATCTTTCTTTTAACTGAAAATCAAATCAAAAAGTGAGTAAAAATAGATACAAATAAAGCAATAAGAGGTAAACAAACAACTAATGCGTTTTCTTTCAGCTAGTATAAGAGCACTACAATTCATTGTTTCCCTTCGCCGTTCCACACTGGACATTCATTGCAACTCGCCAAGCTAGTTGTTGCACCCCCCCCCCCCTTGTTGCAACTCGCCAGAAGCCACTTACTCGTCTGCACGACGAGCATTGCATCCGTCGTCCTTTTTGTCAGGTTTTTTTTGTGTGTATGTGTGTGTTTTTGTAAATAAAGGGTACGTGTGCTCCATATGAGTAAGTTGAGTTTAGTTGTTAGTGGGGGTTATTTGTGAAGAGGTGTTAAGTTGATGTGGCACCCCGTAGGCCCCAAATGAAGAGGTTGAGCTAGCCATTGCACCTTGTGCTCTAAAGATGAGTCTAATTTTCCAACAAATAAATGTATATATGTTGTCCTAGATCATTTAGTTCCAAGCTCGATAGCATATACACACTCAATATGACACCCACAAACTATGACATAAAAAACAGCAAATTAAACTAAAAACGGCATATGATATCCCAATGAAGGTCTGATACATTAACAATATATTAGTCTGTATGTTATTCACATAAGTGGACAGTCTCAGATGAGGTGTAATGACAAGAGGTTTGTACGTATCCCCTCACCTTGCATACCCTTATATCACTATCTCAAACCCATTACCCATGAAAAAATTTGATAGCCACAATCTGACCCGTACATAGCCTAATGACCAAATCATAGTCGTGCCTTCTTGTCTTTGACCATCCTAACAAATTTGAACATATCAAGAACATAAGCATAACTACAAAATAAGTTATGTCTATCGAATAAATTTACAACAATAAGGATAGAAAATTAATATATCAGTCAATCGTCATTGTGTTAAATGCAGCAATGATAACAGCAAAATTCAAAGGATATAAGACATAACCAACAATTTATATATAAACACATAGGAAACATGTCAAAATGAGGTTAACAACAACCAACTAATTTAGTTCTATGACTTATTATTTATTAAAGGGACAATCATGAGAAGAAATTACAAGAAACAAGTGTTCTATAACAATTAGAACCCACCTATTCATTATCAGGTTGAAGATGAGGAGATACAAGGCTCTCCACGATATTACTGTTAAAGAACAAATCACCTGTAAAAGTATCATTCCTCACTAGGAAATAATATTTTGAATAGAAGCGGGGTTCTTCATACTTTATTTTGCAATTATACACCACTCCCCAAGACTATTTTTCGTGGTACTTCTTCATTACCCATAACTTCTGAATTCCCATAAAAGGATCATCAGTCACGTTGCGAAAGTCGAATGCTTGTCTATACTGTATGCATAGACATTCTTCCATAATCCCCAAACTTATATACGAATGGGAACCACAATCTAATCTTTTATGTCTAGCATAATTGGTTTGGGGTATTTCTTTAAATTCATCTTTGGATAAATCAAAATATGAAATCACTTTTTTTTTTAGGATGCATAACCCAATGAATTGCCCCATTGCATAAGAAACCAACTACAGAACTATCTTGTACATATGTATTACTCATTTTCCAATAACGTTCCAAGCATTTGATTTGAGAGAAAACACTTGAAAGTATGTGTTGGAAAAATGTGGTCAAAAGAGTTAAATGACAATTGATGTCGTCATTATGTGTACTAATGTGAATTGAAAATAAAATTAATTTGTGGTTTTATTTTAATTCATGAGACATTAGTAAAATTAATTTTGTTAATTAATTGTGACCATTTTTCTTGTATCCCTACTCCTTATATATTGAGACTTTTTCTCTCATCTCTAAAACACCAAGAAATATACTATTCCTCTCATTTTTGTTATCATTCATATTTCTTGTATATCTGTTTTGTAATAGAGGGAAGGCACGTTTTTTGTTCGCCTTGATAATCCGTTTGTGCTAACAGGTTATCTGTTGTTGTTGTATAATTGGAGATAGACGTTCACAGTTCTCAAGCACCATGGAGAGCACGAATCTGTCTTAAGGAAACTGTGAGCATCACATGCCTCAACATTTCCTTGTGTTTTTGTGTCACATTATCAAAATAATTACGGTATCGTTTTCTACACTTTATCTTTTATTGTTGTGATCTGTTGAATTAATTAAACACATAAAGGATCAATCTCATGTAATCATATATCAAGAACATGAAAGTAAACTTACTTGATGATAGAACCGACTTATGATTATGATTAGATGATGAAGCCATCGCGTTAGGGTTAGTCGATTCCGGTAGTGATGTCAATAATCTGATGGAGGGATTTCTCTCAAGAGTTATTGGTGTTTTGATTGAAAGAATAATGAATTGACAAGATACAGGAAAATGACCACTTCCCGATGTTTTATTGTTATGACAGTTATTTCCATCAAATAACTGTCAATTGTTAGTTAAGGTACATATTGTCATTAGGGCATAGTTAAGGATCTAAATGGTCAAGGCCACATTAGTCAAAGGGATAAGTCTAACATTCTCCCACTTGGCCGTAAGACCATTTATTCATATATACATAAACCTGAAAAATTATATTGGCCAATTACAAGTTTATGTGAATTACCATAATTTCATAATAGCACCAAAGCAAAAAGATACAGCCTAACGTGTCACGTTTGACACGGGACCCCCATCAATTATACTAATGGTACTAATCTGAAATATATGATTTCATTAAGTGATGAGTGTGTAAATACTCATCATTTTTATCGTATCTGAACTGCCAAAACGTCCAAAAATACTCAGAAATGCATCAAAATACAGAAAATATTTCAAAATTGTGTTTTATATGTTTTAGATACAAAAAGAGTAAAAACAAATGAAAAACGTACAAAGTTTGCATAATTGGCAGTTTCAGTCCCCCAACTTTCAAAAATTGGCAAAAATAGTCCCTGAGTACTTATTTGGAAAGAAAAATCACCAAAGGTCCTTTTAAAATCATAAGTTGTCATATTTAGTCCTTTGGTGAAAATTTCAAAAGTTTTGAGAAATTACAAGTTTGGTCCCTGGAGTTTCAGAAATTGATAGAATTGGCCCCTGGGAAATATTTTTGGATAAAAAGTCAATTCAGGTGTTTGGAAAATCAAAAGTTGGTAGAAATGGTCCTTGGGTGAAAGTTTTAAAGAAATTACATGTTTGGTCCCTCAAGTTTGAATTTTGGCAGATTCAGTCCCTAGGTGTTTAAATTTTGGAAAATAAAATTCAAGGTCCTTGTATCATTAAAGTGTGGCAAAAATAACCCTTGTGATTATAATTTGGAAAGTGAGCAAGTTTAGCCCTCATATTTTGCAAAATCACAAACTTGGTCCTTGTGAAATATTACCATGCCAAACAGACCCTTTTATTTCAATAAACCAAACAACCTAATCCACTAATATACCAGCCCACCCATCCTTATATCACCCCAACCCACCAAACAAGCCCACCTCCATTTTAAATAAAACACCCAGGTCAAACGGTCAACCCTTGACCTTTGACTACCTCCACCTCATCATCCACCTCACCCTTATCCCTACAACACCACAGCCAAAATCATCATCACCTCCACCCTAATACCTCTGTCACACTCCAAACCTCCCCCCTCCTACACTCCAAACCAAACACTAAACTCCAATATTCCACCTCTGGCATCAAACATCAAAGGAAACGCCAAAAGAAATTTTGGCGCGAAAATTGAATAAAGGGCCAAGATTGATGCAACTGATCCAATGGTTCCAATTGGAAGTGGGAAAAGCACCAAAGACCCTTGGAAGCAATATAAATCAGAAAGCAAGGAATGAAGAGTTGGTTAGCTAGTTTTTAGTTTTAGCTTAGTAAATTTAATGTCGTTTTAATTAAATTTTCCTTTCTTAATGTAATTCTTAGTTTAAAAAGTTTGTTATCCTCCTTATCAGTGTAATTCAAGAAAGATTTCACAGTAATTTCAAGTTTTCTTTTTGAATTCAGTTATTGCTATTTTTCATGAAAATCTCATTTCAAATTTAATGTTGTTAAAAGTTGTTGGTTGTTGATTGTATAAGCTTATTTAAGTTAATAATAAGCTTTTATAAGCTTCTTGAAAGCTAGAGTCAGTGTTACTTTTAGAATGCAAAAATAAAAATAAAAATCCAAGAAAAATAGTGCAAAAATGAAAAATCAATGAAGGAGGTGATACAGGCTTGGAGCATTGGTCATATTGGATTGTTGTGGTTTTAGAAACCTCAGGGGAGGTATAGGTTAGGGTAATCCTTGGCTCATTACAACACTGCTTGGAATTATTGTAAGTCACAACCTTGATAATTACAATTTCTGGTTTCTTATTGTTAGTTGTTGCAGTCTACTATTCAATTAGCCTTAAAAATAGTATAATAAGTTAGTTAGATCAGTAGTTAGGTATTTCAAGGTTTAATCCTAAGTGAGTTAGAGTAAACTGCCTATTAAGGGGTGTTTGGATTAGGCTGTTATGATATGTTGTTGTTGTTGTAATAGGTTAAGTTTTCATGGTTCATCATTCTCAGGCCTAACCCACTGTAATTCAACTTATGGTTTGGTCATGTTAGTATAAATAGTCGAAATCACCAACAATTTCCCATATCAGTTAACTGTTAGGCAATTGTGACCCCAAATCCCATCAAGTCCATTCATAAGTAGTTAATCTACCTTAGTTTGGTTTCATTTCAGTTTAATACAACACTATTAGCATCTAGGATTGAATCAAAAGTCACCAAAGTCAACATAAGTAGTTTTTCTCAAAAAGTCAAATGAGCATGTTTAAGATTTTTCCAAAAGTTCAAAGAATTTCCTAGATTTTTGTGTTGTGATTCAGCCTTTGAAATTTCTTGTGTGTAAAGCCTACCAGCTCATATTTGAGATCCCATTGTTCTATTATTTTTGTGAATTTTTTAGTGGGCCCCACCTTAGGCCAAAGACACTTGCAGGGGGGCTGTGTGCCCTGCTGCAGCAGTCCCTCCACCAAACCACCACCTTTGATGGTGATTTTTGGCCACCACAGTGGTCCCACAAGTCCTATTTTTGGTCCTTTGAACCCCCCCTGGTAGGCTTCAAGGATTGACCAATCCTTTGACCTCAAACCTTGTGGACCCTACCTGAATTAGCCACAAAAGCTTGTCCCATTTTCAGTTAAGTTTCAAAGTGTCCAAGTGCTTATTTTGTTCCATTTGCTTATTCTGTGGTCCCAAGTGGCTTTTTCCAGCTTAATTATGTTCAAATAGCTTATTCACACT
The DNA here is from genome assembly GCA_030686995.1 of Artemisia argyi. Classification (NCBI taxonomy): domain Eukaryota; kingdom Viridiplantae; phylum Streptophyta; class Magnoliopsida; order Asterales; family Asteraceae; genus Artemisia; species Artemisia argyi. The sequence goes on from CM060699.1 coordinate 82,903,976, forward strand.
TGAATCATCCCTTGTGGGCCCCTCTAGTTACCCACATCAGCCTTTGCTCTTGACAGTTGACCAAAGTCAACTGTCACACCAATAAGCCCCTACTTTGCTTAATTTTAAGTTCCACAAATTTTGTTTTTACAAAAGTTAGTTGTTTTTAGTTGTGAAATAAGTTTCCAAAAGAAAAATCAAGAAAAAACAATTTAATTTTAAGTGATAGTTTCTATTTAATTTTATTTAAATTTTATTTTTCATTTTTAGATTTTTATTAAGTACTTAGCTTTTTTATATTTTTATTAAATTCCTCTTATATTAAATTATTTTAATAATTTTATCAGATTTTTATATTATCATTTGGTATTTATTACATTTAATATTAGTTTTATTAGTAATTAATTAATAATTAAGTTTTAAATAGCATAATTAGTTTTTATAAAGTAAGACCTAGTTTTTATATTTTTCCTAGCTTTTATATAATATAATATAATTTTAGGAATTTTTCTAGAATTTTTACTGTTCATTTGCTATTTTTTTTAATTTAAAATAGTTTAATTAGGTAATTAATAATTAATTAGTAATTAATTAATAGAAAAATCATAAAAAGACAAAAATACATATTTTTAATTTTAAAACTTATTTTTAGTTATTTTATAATTTTAGAAATTTTATTTTCATTTTTCTAGTATTTAATTAATATTATATTGTATTTAAGTGTTTTAAATATTAATAATTAGTTTTAATTAGTATTTAATTAATAATAAATAATTAATTAGTGTAAAAATTTATTTTCTTTTTTATAGAAATTTTATTTTATCTTTTAGTTTGTAAAAAAGTCATTTTCACCCCCTGGGTGTTTTCAGATTTCAGTTTTCACATTTTATTTTGTACGTTTACGTTATTTAAAACGTGAACGTACGCGTTTTTAGGTTTTATACGTTTCTGGTTTTTCTAAATTTCCCGTCTTATTCATATAACTTATTTAAGCTATTTTATTGTACAAATCAGTAGTGTAATCAATCACAAACCCCCTTTTCATCCAAATTCACCCGATCACAGATCCGTTTAATAACCATCACACCTCGTCGGGATATAACGACCCGGGGAAACCACTATATTCTGCGGAGCATTGACTCTAGGCAGTTTGACTTTGTTGACCATTCCTTTGGTCAATTTAGGTTGACCGTTTGGAGCCAATCAAATTTTTGGCGCCGCTGTCGGGGAGGTCGTGCGCGTTTTCTAAGAACGGTTTGCTGATTAGTGATTTTGGAATTCACTTCTTTGTAAATTTACCATCCTTGTGTATATTTTCATAAAAACAGTTCACGAAAACATTTTAAATTCAGTTTTCAACGAACACAAAAACACAAAAAGATTTTCTTTCTTATAAAATGTTTATCAAAAATCCCAAAAATATCCATCTTTACCCTCCTACCTTTTTGATTCTTCATCCATTTACCCTCTATCCTTTTGATTCTAACTTCTTCTACTTCTATTGTAATTGATTCTAATGGCATCTCTCGATGACGATTTCTTTGAACAAAGGGCCTTTCAGAGCAAAATTGAAAAAATTGTGGCCTTGTCAAATATGCCGAGATGTCGTGTTGATTATGATGGACCATCGATTCATATTCCCTCTCCGGTGAGGGAAATGGAACAAGAAACCGAGGTGACAAAGGACCCTGTACTTCCCTCTGACGATGGAAGTGCTAAATACGTCCAACCTACGGTTGTCCAAAAACCTAAGCTCACAATTGCTCCTAAACCGTCAAGAATTGATCCTAACCTTTCACGATTTACGGTTAAAAGTTTGTCAAGCAAACGTACAGAGCTTAGGGCAGTGATTGAAAAGAACGACTTACCCAATCTTCACGTTTATCAAGATCAAAAACCCGAGACCATAACGGAAGTGGTGGAAATTTCTAGCTCTAAGAGCACATCACTTGTCCCACCTCCGGATTTTATTCCTTGTGTTGGTTGTGGTGAGCCGCTTTTTGGTTTACCATGTCGTTGGTGTACATGTGTACAATGTGGTAATGATATTCGAGACGGAAGTTGTTTGTTTTGTGGTTCGAGGAATTCATTTGCTTATGATCCTAATCAGAACTCATTCAACAACCCCTTAAAATTTTCCAATTACCCATTACATTCATACGAGCAAGAATCATACTATCCAAATCACAATGATGCTTCGTATCGAAATACACCAAACTTTTCGTGTTAATATTGTGGAGGTCCTCACCAAGGTTTTGATTGTCAAAATAGTCAAAATTTTGGTTACGACCAATATCCATACAATTCACCAAACCAGACTCAACAGTTTAACTGTTGTGAGTACTGTGGTGGCCCACACTACAGTTCTGATTGTCAATCGGGAAACACGCTTGTCTATGAGCAGTTTCCTGATAACAATTATGACTCTAGCACATACGACTCACAGCCACATCAGTTTTACTGTTGTGAAAACTGTGGAGGTCCTCACTTTAGCTCGGATTGTCAAACAGGGAATCCATTTCCTTGTAACAATTACGACCATTCGTTTCAAGACCAACCTCCACAGTACCAATTGACCCAAGCAACTCCTCAATTCCCGCAAGACCTTTGTCATGAGGTTCTTGAAGCATTTAAAAAATTTAAGGAGGGGTTGGCTACTACATCGTTTCAAGAATCTCATGAAAAATCAATGGCAGAATTACTTGCTGAAGAACGAGATGCTAGAAACGATTTGAGCATGGAAGAATTACTTGCTGAGCAAAGAGCGGCTAAAATACGTGCCAATCTTCGCTATGCTGCTCTATATGATGACGATGATGACAGTGATGATGATGAAGATAACATTGTTATTATTCAAAAAGATTTATCAGATTCATCAGTTGTGATTCCTTCCATGGAGAATCAGGGAGAAAATAATGTGACGGAGTCACTAGCCGTTGATCAAATGGAACTTGAAAATTCCATAACTGCTAGTACTTCTAAACTCCCTCAGTCTATTGATATCACACCCGAAGTTCACACTCACTCTCTGAATATGGGGGATGAGCATCTTAGCACTGTTCCTCAAAAGGAATTGGACGAATTCATAAAGTCTAGTGTTGAGAACCTTGTCCCAATCCCAGGAGATTCACAGGGGACTTTTGATCATGTGTGTGATTTACCTTCTCCCCCTGAAAATCCAAAAGATCATTTTGAGACTTTCTCCGATTTTAATGATGATTGTACATCTTATGGAGAAGTTGAGTATCAGGAGGCACCATTGCCTCATTCGGATGTTGACCCTATTATTGAGGAATTCACAAATGAACTTACTCATATCAATCCACTTCCATTGGGAAGTGATGATGATCTATTTGACCTTGAAGACGATATGGGAGAAACTGAAAATCTTTTAAACTCTAATCCCAACATCGAGCTTAGTACTTCACATGCTGATGAAAATTCTTTATCTTCTGGAGACATCAGTCATGTGGAAGGATTACCTTCTGAGCTAGTTAGCTTAGAAGAAGATAATGATAATCACTTTGTTCCCGAAGCATTCAAGACTACTCTCACCAATCCTCTATATGAATTCGAATCCGAATTCACTTTGATTTCTGATAATCCACTCTTTGATATTCAGAATGAGGATTGTGATGAGTCCATAATGGAACAAGAGTTCACAGATTCACATCATGTGAATGATTCTCTTCATGAGGAGTTCTCCGGTGAACTCACTCATCATATCATGACTCCTCTGGAGTTTGATAGCCCGGGGGGAGATGCACTCAATCATGAGAATTTGCAAATTCCCACCCACCCTCCCGGGATGTTTTTGAGCTTAACCTTTGAAATCCAAATTCAGGCTACTGAGCCTGCTCTCGAGGAAGAATATCAAATCATGATTTTCATCATGGTTTTCTTCCTTTTCTTCACCTATAAGGTGAATTCTCTTGTTCTTCACTCCTCCGGGAATGAAGACACCATCTTTAATCCCAGAATTTTCATGTATCATTATCTTGAACCAGATACTTATCTCATCGCTATGGAACTTTCACGTGCTTCAAATGTTTGTCCAAACATCTTGAATGAAAGTCCGATTGAGATTGTTTCTTCCACATCATGCTTCCCCATGGACAAATGAATTCGGGGTCGAGTCAAGCTAGCGACTCGGTAAACAAAAACAGTAGCATGTTTATAGGGTTTTCACCCTAAGTGTGGGGGAGTCACCCATGCTATGATTACAAAAGTGAAAAACAAAACGGTATTTCCACATTTAGCTTGTAATGTTGCCCTTTTACGTTCAAAGAGACGGCATAATAGCCGGGACTTTGAATATTGAGGACAATATTCATTCTAAGTGGGGGGGGGGGGGGGTATTTCGCTATTCTAGCGAATTTTATCACATTTTACTATCTAGTACCCCCGTTTTTGACCAAAATCTTCAAAAATTTTTCACTAAAGTTCAAAATTTTTGTGGTAATCAGTCCGCCAAAGTCTAACCGACAAAAGGATTGGCTAGTCCAGGAGCAAACGGCTCTTGGTGAAGACATCTCAAACCCGTTGATGGCTTGAAATTTGCCCAAAATTGTATGGTAAATCAACTCGCCATATCCTATAAAGCGAATGAGTTGGCTAGCCCACAAGATTATGGCTTGTGGTAAAGGCCGTGGAAAATCCATAATTGGTAATCAGCTCACCAAGATGTTGACTTAGTCCATCAAGAGTTGGCTAGTCCAGAAGCAAACGGCTTTTGGTAAATACTAATCAAATCCGTTGACAGCTGGTGGTTTGCTCAAAATTACACGGTTATCAGGTGTACCACAGTTCTCACACCTGGCTACTTCAGAAGTGATGGATTTTGGTAAAGAGTTTTTCAAATCCATTAAATTTTCTCAAAAGATTGCTAGGGACTAGCAATAGTTTAGTGTGGGGGATTGATGAGTGTGTAAATACTCATCATTTTTATCGTATCTGAACTGCCAAAACGTCCAAAAACACTCAGAAATGCATCAAAATACAGAAAATATTTCAAAATTGTGTTTTATATGTTTTAGATGCAAAAAGAGTAAAAACAAATGAAAAACGTACAAAGTTTGCATAATTGGCAGTTTCAGTCCCCCAACTTTTAAAAATTGGCAAAAACAGTCCCTGAGTACTTATTTGGAAAGAAAAATCACCAAAGGTCCTTTTAAAATCATAAGTTGTCATATTTAGTCCTTTGGTGAAAATTTCAAAAGTTTTGAGAAATTACAAGTTTGGTCCCTGGAGTTTCAGAAATTGACAGAATTGGCCCCTGGGAAATATTTTTGGATAAAAAGTCAGTTCAGGTGTTTGAAAAATCAAAAGTTGGTAGAAATGGTCCTTGGGTGAAAGTTTTAAAGAAATTACATGTTTGGTCCCTAAAGTTTGAATTTTGGCAGATTCAGTCCCTAGGTGTTTAAATTTTGGAAAATAAAATTCAAGGTCCTTGTATCATTAAAGTGTGGCAAAAATAACCCTTGGGATTATAATTTGGAAAGTGAGCAAGTTCAGCCCTCATATTTTGCAAAATTACAAACTTGGTCCTTGTGAAATATTACCATGCCAAACGGACCCTTTTATTTCAATAAACCAAACAACCTAATCCACTAATATACCAGCACACCCATCCTTATATCACCCCAGCCCACCAAACAAGCCCATCTCCATTTTAAATAAAACACCCAGGTCAAACGGTCAACCCTTGACCTTTGACTACCTCCACCTCATCATCCACCTCACCCTTATCCCTGCAACACCACAGCCAAAATCATCATCACCTCCACCCTAATACCTCTGTCACACTCCAAACCTCCCCCTCCTACACTCCAAACCAAACACTAAACTCTAATATTCCACCTCTGGCATCAAACATCAAAGGAAACGCCAAAAGAAATTTTGGCGCGAAAATTGAATAAAGGGCCAAGATTGATGCAACTGATCCAATGGTTCCAATTGGAAGTGGGAAAAGCACCAAAGACCCTTGGAAGCAATATAAATCAGAAAGCAAGGAATGAAGAGTTGGTTAGCTTGTTTTTAGTTTTAGCTTAGTAAATTTAATGTCGTTTTAATTAAATTTTCCTTTCTTAATGTAATTCTTAGTTTAAAAAGTTTGTTATCCTCATTATCAGTGTAATTCAAGAAAGATTTAACAGTAATTTCAAGTTTTCTTTTTGAATTCAGTTATTGCTATTTTTCATGAAAATCTCATTTCAAATTTAATGTTGTTAAAAGTTATTGGTTGTTGATTGTATAAGCTTATTTAAGTTAATAATAAGCTTTTATAAGCTTCTTGAAAGCTAGAGTCAGTGTTACTGATGAGTGTCTAAATACTCATCATTTTATACTAATCTGAACTGCCAAAACATACAAAAACACTCAAATATATATCAAAATACTTAAAATATCTTAGAAGTGTGTTTTATATGTTTCAAATGCAAAATATGTAAAAACAGATGAAAAACGTACAAAGTTTGCATAATTGGCAGTTTCAGTCCCTCAAGTTTCATAAATTGGCAAAACTAGTCCCTGGTTATTCTAAAAACATGAAAATGTCACCAAAGGTCCTTTTTAATCACAAAGTTACATATTTAGTCCTTTGGTGCAAAGTTTCACAAAATTACAAGTTTAGTCCCTGTACTTTGGAAATTGACAGAAATGGTCCCTGGGATGTAAAAACTTTGAGAAAAATCAATTTTGGTCCTTGTACTAATAATATTTTTCAGGAATGGTCGTTGGTGTGAAGTTTGGTGAAATTACATAATTGGTCCCTCAAGTTTGGCAGTTTGTCAGTTTTGGTCCCTGGACTTTCAGAGAATGGCAGAATTGGCCCCTGATGGAAAATTTTGGATAAAAAGTCAATTTTGGTACTTGGATAATATCAAGTTGTCAAATTTGATCCCTGGTTGAAAGTTTTGAAGGAATTACAAATTGGTCCCTGAAGTTTCAATTTTGGCGAATTTAGTCCCCGGATATAAAAATAGAAAAATATCAAAACAGGACCTTGTAATATTCAAACTTGGCAGGTTTAGACCTTTTGAGAACTTTGGGAGAATTGCAATGGCAGCCCCTCAACTTTGCACAAACTTCAAAATTGGTCCTTGTTAGTTACTAATACAAACGGACCCTTAGTTTTAATATAAACCAAAAAAACCAAACCCAATCCTATCCTATTTCCGTGGCCCATCTCCACAAGCCCAGTCCAACCCTAAATATTTAAACCTGGGGTCAAACCCCGGTCAACCCTCCTAAAACCAGATACCACCAAACCACTGTTCACTCTCCCTCACCCTTCCACCCACCTCACTGGTATCCCAATACCATCACCACCACTTGCTGCCACCTCTCACCCCAGCTGTCTAAACTACCCCCACACCTCACCCTACCCCATTAATACCCGTAAAACCCTCTCACGCAACAAAAACAGTCAAATCCCCTTTTTCCCGCCAAAAGGTGAAATCAAAGGTGGGGATTCATTTGACTATATCAAGGGCTAGGAAGTGGTGGGAAATACCCCAGTGGGTCCCACAAACTCAGAAAGTGGATATAAAGAAGGAAAGAAGCTGTGGTAAAAATTATTAGATTAGGTTTTAGAATAATGCAATCGTATGTAGTGTAATATTATTTTAAAGTTGTATTCTCAGTTAAATAAAGTTGTTCTCAGTTAATTAAATGTATTTTGAATTATCCTAAACCTTAAATTTTAGTGTTGCTCAATAAATTCAAATTTGGTAATCTTAAGTGAAACTGACAATTTCACTTAATGTTATTAAATATTGTTAATCAGTGTTTATTTAAGCTCATCATAGCTTACTTACAAGCTTTCTTAAGTTTTTAATCCGTTAGAATTAGTCTAGCTCAAGTTTACATAAATTACTCTAAAATCAATAAAAATAGCTTAATAAATAAAAAAATCGGTTTGTTAGAAGATTGGAGCAGTGGTGCTATTGATTGATGATGGTTTAGAGGCTCTGTGGGGAGCTTATAGGAAATAATCTTAGTTCATTGTTTCTCAATTCTAATCCTGGAAAGCTTTTGTAAGCAATCTTTCATCATTTTCAAAGTAGTATTGTAGCATGGTGTATGTACACTCATATTGATGCTTATCAGTGTTTTCTATGCTTGTTTATGATATTAGAATGGAATTGTTGCTTATGTGTACCTATTGCTCATTTGGACCTCAAAATCTCACAGCTTGGTCTTTTCACTGTCACTAATGGTAGTTTTGATAATAAGTACTCATCAGTCATAATCAACACATAAGATTGCTTTAAATTTATCTAAGTTAGCTTATTAGACTATACTGCATCATTAGTTTAGCTCATGTGTTCATTTCTTGTTGAAATACTCAAATGAGTAACATATATAGGAGTGTTTGGATTAAGCTGATATTCTGTGTTATGTGTTGTTTGTGTTGTTGTTTTTTATTGAAACATGTTTCTTTAAGTCTCAATAGGTCAGTTTAACTATAAAATGTAGTTGTCTTTTGAACTAAAGTCAAAATCTTGTTTTGATCTCATGTTTTAGTTTACTGTGGGATTAATAGGATCCAAGTTCACTCATATTAGTATAATAGTTGTAATTTTAGCTTAATCTCATCTCATATTAACTTAATATCACCTTTTCAGTTTGTTAGAATCAATCTAAATCCAAATTAGTCAACCTAAGTGTTTTATATAAAAAGTCAAAACTTACCTAGTGCAGAATTGCAAATCTTGAAGGATTTTTAGGGAATTTTGTGTTGTGAGTTGGGGATTGAAACTTTAATAAGTTAGAAGTGTCTCAGCTTATCTCTTAGAATCTACCTTTAGCTTAATTTTTAGATTTTTGCTGAGCTTATTGCATTGGTCTAAAGTGGCCTGCAGGGCAAGCTTATGCCCTGCTACACAGACCCAGTCCAAACCACCAACTTTCTTGTGCTCTTCTTGGTTCCATTTGTGGGCCCCACCTGTTGATTTTTGGCTTATTGGAAACCCAATAAGCCAGAATTCAAGGCTTATAGCTTATTTGGTAGTTTAAAGTTCATTAGGTTGGGCTGCACTATCTATTTTGTTTATCCAATTCTGAACGTATGCTTAGTACTCAGTATCACTCACACATATTCAAGCCCTCCTCTAGAGCTTATTAGTGGGTCCCAGCTTGTGATCTTTGGCTTTTTAAGAAGCTAAGCAACCCACCTATCAATTTCAAGCTTCATTATTCACTCACAAGCCCTTTTGATAGGGCTGCTCACAGCTTGAAGCTTGTCCATTCATCCAACATACACTGGTGAACTAGCAGAACCCACCCATCACCACCACTTTGGTGGTGATTTGTGGCCACCACAGTGGTCCCCACCAACCCAAGTTGGTTCCTTACAACCCTCCTCCTACCATACTTTCAGAGTTGACCACTCATTTGACCTAGAACCCAGTGGACCCCACTTGAAACCCATTCCCATATCTGTCCCACTTTCTGAGAGAATACAAGTATCCAAGTGCTTATTAAATGCTTATTAGCTTATTCCACCAGCTTATCTGTTCTAATCTTGCTAACACTTGTTTACTTAACTTATTAGAATCAGAAAATACCATTGTGGGTCCCACACCAGCTCATTTGAGCTTAGTTCCTTAGTTGGTCAAACAAAGTCAACTGACTAGCTTCTTAGCTTATATCTAGCTTATTTTTAAGTTGTAAAATATTTGTTTTTAGAAAAGTTAGTTATATTTAGGTATAATATAGTTTGGAAAAAGAAAAATCAAGAAAATACAATATAAAAATAAGTGATAGTTTCTATTTAATTTAATTTAATTTTAATTTTCATTTTTAGATTTTAATTAAGAAAGTTGCGTTTTTATATTTTTATTAATTTCATTTTAGGTTAAAGTAATTATAATAATTTTCTCAGATTTTAATTTTGTCTTTTACTATTAATTAGAATTAAAAATAGTTTTATTAGTAATTAATCAATAAATAAGTTTTAATTAGCATAATTAGTTTTTATATAGTAACACCTATATTTTATATTTTTCCTAGCTTCTATAAGTCATAAAATAATTTTATAAATTTTCTTGTGATTTATACTGTTAATTTACTAGTTTTCATAATTTAATTAGTTTAATTGGTAATTAATTAATAAATAGAATAATAATTAGTAAACTAGTTTAAAAATATATAAAATAAAGTTTTTATAATTTTTTAGTATTCCTGTGATGGTTAATTAGATTTATAAATTTTTCCATAATTTTCTAAGTTGATTTAGTATTATTTGTAATTTAAAATAGTTTAAATAGTTTAATTAATATAAATAGTTTTTAATTAATAGAAAATCTATAAAAAGACAAAAACATTTATTTTTATTTTTTATACTTTCTTCAAGTTCATTTTAAGTTTTAGAAATTATTTTTATAAGTTTTTAGTTTAATTTGTAGTGTTTATTATTATTAGTTTTTATTTAAGTTAATTTTAATTAAATAGTTAAATAGTTTTTAATTAAATAATTAATAATAAATAATAAAATAATCTAAAAAATAGTTTTCTTTTTAATTTAATTTTATTTTAAATTTAAGTTTATAGAATTTTCAATTTTAACCCTTGTAGTTTATTTTTCTTAAAACTCACATTTTTCTCAGTACGCAGTCGCGTCTGATTTTAAATTGGTGTACGTTTTTACGTTTTAGATACCTAGCTTTCACGTAATCATTTCAATAGTTTAATTAAGTTATTTTAAGTTGTAAAACCCTAGTTTAAACACACACACACACACTTATAACCTTTCCTGTTCATAATCACTCGATCACAAACTCGTTTATAATAAAACATCGCACACCTCGTTAGGACATTACGACCCGGGAAAACACTGTATTTCACGGAAGCATTTGTCTTGATTAGTTTGACTTTACTATTGACCATTCACAAGTGGTTGAGAAATAAAATATAACTAGTTTAAGGCCAATCAGTTACTTTTAGAATGCAAAAATAAAAAAAAAATCCAAGAAAAATAGTGCAAAAATGAAAAATCAATGAAGGAGGTGATACAGCCTTGGAGCATTGGTCATATTGGATTGTTGTGGTTTTAGAAACCTCAGGGGAGGTATAGGTTAGGGTAATCCTTGGCTCAGTACAACACTGCTTGGAATTATTGTAAGTCACAACCTTGATAATTACAATTTCTGTTTTCTTATCGTTAGTTGTTGCAGTCTACTATTCAATTAGCCTTAAAAATAGTATAATAAGTTAGTTAGATCAGTAGTTAGGTATTTCAAGGTTTAATCCTAAGTGAGTTAGAGTAAACTGCCTATTAAGGGGTGTTTGGATTAGGCTGTTATGATATGTTGTTGTTGTATGATGAGGCGAAAAATGAACCACTTTTAGGGGGTCATTTAAGCTCGGAATTGAATTTATTTGATCAAATATTGCCCTAAATCGTTCCTTTTGTGATTTTAGGTACTTTGGGAAAGAAATCTGGAAAAGGAAGCAATTCGAACGTTTTTGGAGCATAAAAGTGAAGAAAACGCCAAAGTCTTAATTTTCCTTGCTGGGAACAGTAGGTGACGGCGTCAAGAAGGAAAATCTGACGGCGTCAAGAGTAATTTCCATGACGACCCAGTACAGAATTGAAGGCGTCACGAAGTAGAGCGTCAAGAGTAAAATACGTGACGGCCTGGAAAATGCTATAACATGACGGTGTCAAAAGTAGATCAAGGCAGTCCGAGAAGTATTTTGGCGGCGAGATGACGGCGTCACCAATTTTGTCTTGACGCCGTCAGCCTCAATTTACTATATATAGTTTTCTAATTTTCATTTATAAAAAAGAGAAGTTTTGGAGAAACCCTAAGGCCGAACTTAGTACGAATTTTACAGGTTTTTCAAGGGTTATCAGCCCTTGAACCCTTTCATGTGTAATTGAGATAAGTGTTCTTTTAATTCAATCAATATGTCTATGTGTTGGTTGTCTATATCTTGTTCTTATCTTAATTCCATCATGCTAGGCTAGATCTATCTTGTGTTTGCTTGGATCTAATGAAACCTAGATGTTAATTATGTGTTGATTACTTGTTTATGGTTGTATTGGATGAATGATTTCGATATTAGGCTTAAGAAAACTGGCAGATCTCCAAATGGTAACATGCTTGAACGTCTTAGGAAACATGAACTGACGTGCACTAGGTTTTATTGGTTGTATTTAATGCATGAGTAAATTCTAATGATCCCATGTTAGGAGCTTCTTAGCCGGCTCGACATAGGAGTGAAGTAGGCACTCATAGGATTGGGGAATTAAGTGCGCCACCCCATGAATGGTATTAAGGAATACAATCCGTCATCCACACAACTATAACAAGTAATTAACGTGTAAAAGATATCTATGGAGTAGTGAAATCTAAGTAAACACAACTTCTCCACTTATTGCTCACAACCTTAGTTAAATTACTTTATTTTCATTTTTTGTATTTTATTTTAATTGCATCTTTAGTATTGGGTAAGTTGACTAGCAACTAATTCCGCCCAAATCCTTCAAACCCGAGATTTTTACTTGCTTTCTAAAAAAAATATAAAAATACAAAAATAATCATCCCTCATCTTTAGAACTAGTATTTAGGTTTTCTAATCCTAGCGACACTATTCCTAGATGAACGATCAATCCCCCGGTACTTGTCACTATACTATACTACAACGATCAGGTACACTGCCTGATGGGGGTTGTAAGCTTCTCAAGATCCATTGAGAGGTAAAGCATGGTGCGATTCCCACGTATCAAGTTTTTGGCGCCGCAGCCCGGGGAATAGTTATTGTCTAGGTTAGAATTTCTTTTTATTAGGTCTACTTGCTAGATTCCTTTCTAGTAAGATTTTATTTTTATTTTTAGATTCTCTTTAGTTTATCTTATTTCTTCGTGTTTTTGTTCGTAACTCTTCACCACCCGACATCATGGAAGGTGGTAACATCCTTGAACCCATCAACCTACCACAACCAATCCACCCACCTATAAGGTCCATCCGCTTGCAATCCAACACCATTCGATTGGTGCAAGTCGGGTGTGCATTCTATGGATACTTTTTCGAAAACCCGACCCAACACCTTGAGGACTACCTAAAAATTACCAATTCTTTAGGATTAGGTGTTGATAATCAAGAAGGGGAACTCTTAGCCCTCTTTCAATTCTCTTTACATGGTCGGGCTCTTCAATGGTTATGCCAACTCCCTGAAAGATCCGTCCCCTCTTGGGACGATCTTGCTTCCTACTTCTTAACTAGATTCACCATTCCCAAGGAAGTTATTTTGCAACATAACCAACTTAAAACGGAAAATGATGAAATAAGGAAGGTCAATGAGATGAATGAAGGTGAAATCAAGCTAGGGAGTAACACTTGTAGGAAAGGGCCATGGGATGATTATAGAATATTTAGGAGCTCCACACCAACCCTTGAGGAATTGAGGTACCATAAGTTCCTTCTAAAATGCCCTTGCCCCACAAAGTACCAAAAACACCCATGGATTAGGAAACATAATTCTATAAATCTTAAGGTCCCATGCATGATTGGTCATATGTTTCGAGAACACACTTATATCAATTTAAAGGCACTGATGAACATCATGTCTAGGCTTTATTATAATTGGATCATGAACGAAAAGTTGAAACCTAGGCGGGACCCTTACAACCCTAATCGCATGAGTAATTTTGTTGAGCGGGTTAGAGGGTTACATGTTTTCGTTGGGTGTTTTGTTTATAGGTGCGACTTCATGATCTTAGAAGATGTTAGGGGAATTATTGATCAATCTTTGTGTCAGATTGTTTTAGGAGAACCTTTTGTCAAAACCTCTAAAATGACTTACAACCATGATGAGGGCACTATCACATTCGCAACCAAAGAGAAAAACATTAGATATAGGATGCCCCATAAAGAAGAAAGGTTTAGAGAAGTTGAGGATCTCGATGTTGACAACATCCCCGTGATTAAGGTTGAGAGTGAGGAAGAGAGAAACATTGGAGGTTACAAAAAGAAAGAGATTTATTACTCGAAATGTTTAGCTTTAGGCCCCGAGTATAGGAAGGATGAGAAATTGGTTAAGATGTTTGAAACTGCATTCATTTTGCGGGATAGGAAAACGTAACCCATGACCTTGAGTCTAGCTACAAGACTCGTAAATAAAGAAAAACGCTTCTTGGGAGGCAACCCATGTTTTGTGTGATTTTTATTTTGTTTGTTTGTTATTTGCTTCCATATGCATGCTTTATTTTTATTGTTGATAGATCATGTTTCAAAACTAAATAGTGGAAATACTTTACTTTGTTGTTTGGCCTAGTCTTAACTCCATCCAAAGGTATTTTTGCAAAATATAAGTGTAAGGGGAAACCCCAAATATGTTTTTAAGAAACAAAACCGATCATGATTCTCCACAATATTAAGTGAACATGTATATTCGTATTTGTTAGAGTCAAATGCTTGTATCGAGTCATAATGAAGTTTTGCAGGATTTTCCAAGAAGTGGGACGAAGTTTTTCCAGAAATTTTCCGGAAACTTAACATAAGAATTTCTGCAGGTCACTTCTGACGGCGTCACGAGTTTACTCTTGACGGCGTCACGCGTAAAAATCTGGAAATTTTACCAGTTTTGTTTTTCTAACGGAGTCTTAAAGTTTTTGTTGAATTATTAGTTTTATAATCTCTAGGAAATCTGCAAACATCATTCCACAAGCATTATATCTTATTTTGTTTTCTAGGATTTATTAGTATATGTAGATTGCCGCCGATTTTATGCGAGGTTGCCTTGTCTGTTTTCTCAGGATTTACAGGTTATGTATGACAAGAAGATGATTAGTATTCTGGAAGGGAAGCTTTGATTGTTCATTTTCTTGGAGGAAGATCTAACCTGGCCACCTTATTATCCATACCGAGCGAATCAGGGGAGTATTTGATTTCATTCGTTTTACTTATTTCACTTTTACATTCTTTACTTGAACATTGGGGACAATGTTCATCCTATGTGTAAGGGGAGGGTAAAATGATGATACCTTACAAATACACTTTCGCTTGAGTTTGTTTTGTTTAATGGTAGATGTGTAATAAAACTATGAGAAATACTTGTTAGTGCAATTTTAGCGCCAAATTTAAATTTTTTTACAACATTTAGGAGTGAAACTTTAGCCATAGCAAGCGTCTAATGGATAGGAGATTGTATGACTAGCACATAACCGTATATTCAGAAAAATTTTCCACCCAAATATGTGAGGTTCGCCTTTAGATTTGATAGGAAAAACATTTACTATTAGTGCTTATGAGTGTACCGGTAGCATTTAGATTCTAGAACTTGCGTTAGTGATGCATCCCGAGACCGCTGGTGAGACTACATTCGTGTAGTAGGATTTACTACATGATAAGAGGCATTAGGATCACCCTTGTGTTAAACCCGTATTATAATTACTTGACCATTTAAGTCATATTACATGGCTAGTTAAGTCAACTAATTATTCCCACACCTTAGCGTTGTACTCATTTTTAGGACACGAAACCCCTAGTACACCCCTCCGAGCCTATCTTTTCGTGTCTAACTTTAAGCATTTTACTTAAAGGAAGAATTTGTTACACCCCACTTAAATGTACACCCAAATCGCCTTAGCCTTCCGTGTATGCGCTCATTTTTGGTGCATTATTGTTATTTGTTAAACCCTAAGTTAACTATCTAACTGATTACATGGTTGCTAAGTCGAGTCATATCCTTGTACATATTGTTTTGGGACGATTGGGACTCATGGGTAAAGTACTTATTTATGGAGTAATGGGGAAGAACATCATTTATTACCCCCATATGTACGTTAATCTTAAAAGTGCTCCAAATATTTTGATTTTCTTAATTCGAGTCATTAGATTAGTTTATTGTAAAGTATGTAGAAATTCAAATGTAAGGGGAATTTACATTCCCTATGATGTATTATTTTGGATGGTAGGGCAAGAGTGTAGGCAAAAAAAAAAAAAAAAAAAAAAAAAAAAAAAAATCGAAAAAACAAGAAAAAAAGAAAAAAAATTAAAAAAAAAACATACGGACTACCATCCCTTTTCATTCTATGTTCATTTTATGTTTTTGTTATTTTTCATTTATTAGCTTAAGTCGAGTCTAGTCTTGGCTTAGCAAGGCCACATTGTACATGTAATTAACCAAGATTGTTAGCTCGCCACCAGTAAAAACTTCCTTTATCCAACAAAACAGTGTATTTCATATCCTTACACATAACGTTACAACCCTTTAAAAGACCTCTTTGATAGTTTATCCTAGGTGCTTACGCCATGTGGTGGAGGTTTGATCTTTTCCCAAGCCTATGGTAATCTATTTTGCTATGACAGGTAGTGAGAGATATCTTCCGTTTCCATATTGTAATTTATACTTTATTACACCCGAGAGATGTGAGTATCTAAATACTATTTGTGAGGTGCTAGTATATGACCTCCGTGCTTGTCTATTGGTCTTTAGTGGAACGATTATTTGTTGTAATTACTTTTATATTAGTGTTAAATGACCCCTAACTTGTATTTTGAGTAGAATAAAAGCGCATTTGCTTGAGGACAAGCAAATCTCAAGTGTAAGGGTATATGATGAGGCAAAAAATGAACCACTTTTAGGGGGTCATTTAAGCTCAGAATTGAATTTATTTGATCAAATATTGCCCTAAATCGTTCCTTTTGTGATTTTAGGTATTTTGGGAGAGAAATCTGGAAAAGGAAGCAATTCGGATGTTTTTGGAGCATAAAAGTGAAGAAAACGCCAAAGTCTTAATTTTCCTTGCTGGGAACAGTAGGTGACGGCGTCAAGAAGGAAAATCTGACGGCGTCAAGAGTAATTTCCATGACGACCCAGTACAGAATTGAAGGCGTCACGAAGTAGAGCGTCAAGAGTAAAATACGTGACGGCCTGGAAAATGCTATAACATGACGGCGTCAAAAGTAGATCAAGGCAGTTCGAGAAGTATTTTGGCGGCGAGATGACGGCGTCACCAATTTTGTCTTAACGCCGTCAGCCTCAATTTCCAATATATAGTTTTCTAATTTTCATTCATAAAAAAGAGAAGTTTTGGAGAAACCCTAAGGCCGAACTTAGTACGAATTTTACAGGTTTTCCAAGGGTTCTCAGCCCTTGAACCCTTTCATGTGTAATTGAGATAAGTGTTCTTTTAATTCAATCAACATGTCTATGTGTTGGTTGTCTATATCTTGTTCTTGTCTTAATTCCATCATGCTAGGCTAGATCTATCTTGTGTTTGCTTGGATCTAATGAAACCTAGATGTTAATTATGTGTTGATTACTTGTTTATGGTTGTATTTGATGAATGATTTTGATGTTAGACTTAAGAAAACTAGCAGATTTCCAAATGGTAACATGCTTGAACGTCTTAGGAAACATGAACTGACGTGCACTAGGTTTTATTGGTTGTATTTAATGCATGAGTAAATCCTAATGATCCCATGTTAGGAGCTTCTTAGCCGGCTCGACATAGGAGTGAAGTAGGCACTCATAGGATTGGGGAATTAAGTTCGCCACCCCATGAATGGTATTAAGGAATACAATCCGTCATCCACGCAACTATAACAAGTAAAACAAGGTGTATAATTCAATAGGTAGAATTGGATAGCTAGCAAGGAGAAACATTTCATGGGTAGACATGCTTCACTTATCTTGTAGAACCTTAGTTTAGTTTTCTTGCACATTAGTTTAATTAGTAGCTTTTGGGTTAGTTGATTAGCAACTAATTCCACCCCTTCTTCCAAAACCCGAGATTTTCACTTACTTTTCATAAAAAATAAAAACACAAAAAGAATCATCCTTCACCTTTAGACTTAGTTAGATCAATTTCAATCCTAACGACACTATTCCTAGCTGAACGATCAATCCCCGGTACTTGTCACTATACTATACTACAACGATCAGGTACACTGCCTGGTGGGGGTTGTAAGCTTCTCGAGATCCCTCGAGAGGTAAAGCCTGGTGCAATCCCTACGCATCAAGTTTTTGGCGCCGCAGCCCGGGGAATAGTTATTGTTTAGGTTGAATTTGATTTTTATTAGGTCTACTCATTAGATTCCTATCAAGTGAGATTTTTTCTTTTTATTTTGTAGCTTTCTCGTAGTCTATCTTTTCTTTGTGATTCTGTTTGTAATTTGCTTCAAATGGACTTTACACTTAGACTTCTAAGATTACAAGATAGGGTTGAGCGGCTAATACACCAAAGAGTTTAAAATACCTCATTTAGAGACACCTATGAATCATATGAGCCTTCACCTAGGATAGATTCTTATGAACAACCTCCATGTTTAAGATCTAGTTTTAGTGAGGCCAATAGGAAATGCGACCTAGTTTGCCAAGGAATTATGGAGAGAGCCATTGCAACAAATCATAAGTTAGATGAAGCACTAGGTTTGCTATTATCACTACCTAAGAAAACAGCCGAGCATGATCGCGTTGCTCGAAAAGACCTAGGTTTTATGATCGATGATGATGAATCTCAAGAAACAGATGATGAATCTCTTGGGCAATTTGTATATAGCAGTCAGAATATTGAAGATGATCCTTATGATTCGGACATAGAAGTTGAGATGCCTAGAGAAGCACATGAGATACTTGGGAGAATGTTAGGGCTAGATTATAATAAAACACATGTTGAGGATATAGGTGATATTAACACATGGAATGATGAGGTAAATAACATAAGCCCACAAAATACTCAACCATCATTTGAGGCACACACACCGCCCATGACTTACCCGGAAGAAGTAGAAGAAACTTTAGGAATTCCGATGGAGGTAGAACCCTTGGACTAGGCACCACTAGAGGATATAGGTTTGAATACTTGTAGTGATAACCTTACTCCTAGTTCTAGGGAATTTCCTAATGTTGATGAACCGGAACCTCAACCTTTACACAACTTTCTATCCTTAGATATATTTCTAGGAGACAAAAGAGGAACCGACCCACCCATCAACCAATATTATCTGGGTAGTTTTAGGATGAAGGAAGCCATTCACTCACCCCCTTCACCTCACGTGGCATACTTCCACCCTAAGGGTGTGTATCGCTACTTTCACCCGCACTTAATCCAAAGTGTGGGGAAAACCTCCCATATTTCCGTTAAATTAGGGTAGAGTCAGGCTCGTGACTCGAACAAAAACAAGCGCTTCTTGGGAGGCAACCCATGTTTTGTGTGTTTTTATTTGTTTGTTTGTTTGATTTTATTTGTTTCCGTATGCATGTTTTATTTTTATTGTTTGTGGCTCATGTTTCAAAGTAAATTGTGAAAATGCTTTATTTTGTTTTTAACTTCGTCTTAATTGCATATAAAGGTATTTTGCAAAAGCTAAGTGTAAGGGGAGACCCAAATTTGTTTATAAGAACGAAATTGAGCATGATCCACAACAATATTAAATGAACATGTATATTAGTAATTGTTAGAGTCAAATGCTTGTATCGAGTCATAATGATGTTTTGCAGGACTTTCCAGGAAGTAGGACATAAGTTTTTTCAGAAATTTTTCAGAAACTTAACGTAAAGATTTCTGCAGGACACTTCTGACGGCGTCATGAGTTTCCTCTTGACGGCGTCACGTGTAAAATTCTGGAAATTTTGCTAGTTTTGTTTATACCGGAGTCTTAAAGTTTTTGTTAATTCTTTGGTTTTCTAAACTCCAGGAAATCTGCAAACATTCATTCCACAAGCATTATATCTTTAATTGTTTTGTTTCTATTCCTAAGTCTGGAATTACATCTAGTTGTGAGTTTTCTTTGTTCAGATTGATGCTTTGGGTTTTTGTGTTTGTTTTCTCAGGTTTTACAGGTTATGTATGACAAGAAGATGATTTATATTCCGGAAGAGAAGCTTTGATTATTCATTTTCTTGGAGGAAGATCTAACCTGGCCACCTTATTATCCATACCGAGCGAATCAGGGGAGTATTTGATTTCATTCTTTTTACTTTTTCACTTTTACATTCTTTACTTGAACATTGGGGACAATGTTCATCTTAAGTGTAAGGGGAGGGTAAAATGATGATACCTTACAGATACACTTTCGCTTGAGTTTGTTTGTTTGATAGTAGGTGTGTAATAAAATTATGAGAAATACTTGTTAGTGCAATTTTAGCGCCAAATTTAAAATTATTTACAACATTTAGGAGTGAAACTTTAGCCATAGCAAGCGTCTCATAGATAGGAGATTATATGACTAGCACAAAACCATACCATTCAGAAAAATTTTCCACCCAAATATGTGAGGTTCGCCTTTAGATTTGATAGGAAAAGCATTTATTATTAGTTCTTATGAGTGTACCGGTAGCATTTAGATTCTAGAACTTGCGTTAGTGATGCATCCCGAGACCGCTAGTGAGACTACATTCGTGTAGTAGGATTTACTACATGATAAGAGGCATTAGGATCACCCTTGTGTTAAACCCGTATCATGATTACTTGACCATTTAAGTCATATTACTTGGCTAGTTAAGTCAACTAATTTTTCCTACACCCTTAGCGTTGTACTCATTTTTAGTACACGAAACCCCTAGTACACCCCTCCGAGCCTATCTTTTCGTTTTTAACTTTAAGCATCTTACTTAAAGGAAGAATTTGTTACACCCCACTTAAATGTACACCTAAATCGCCTTAGCCTTCCGTGTATGTACTCATCTTTAGTGCATTATTGTTATTTGTTAAACCCTAAGTTAACTATCTAATTGTTTACATGGTTGCTAAGTCGAGTCATATCCTTGTACATATTGTTTTGGGATGATTGGGACTCATGCGTAAAGTACTTATTTATGGAGTAATGGGGAAGAACATCATATATTACCCCCATATGTACGTTAATCTTAAAAGTACTCCAAGTGTTTTGATTTTCTTAATTCGAGTCATTAGATTAGTTTATTGTAAAGTATGTAAAAATTCAAGTGTAAGGGGAATGTTCATTCCCTATGATGTATTATTTTGGATGGTAGGGTAAGAGTGTATGCAAAAAGAAAAAGAAAAAAAAAATATAGAAAAAGAGAAAAAACATACGGACTGCCATCCCTTTTCATTCTATGTTCATTATATGTTTTTGTTATTTTTTATTTATTAGCTTAAGTCGAGTCTAGTCTTGGCTTAGCAACGCCACATTGTACATATAATTAACCAAGATTGTTAACTCGCCACCAGTAAAGACTGCCTATATCCAACAAAACCGTGTATTTCATATCCCTACACCTAATGTTACAACCCTTTAAAAGACCTCTTTGATAGTTTATCCTAGGTGCTTACGCCCTGTGGTGGAGGTTTGATCCTTTCCCAAGCCTATGGTAATCTATTTTGCTATGACAGGTAGTGAGAGATGTTTTCCATTTCCATATTGTGATATTACTTTATTACACCCGAGAGATGTGAGTATCTAAACACTATTTGTGAGGTGCTAGTGTATGACCTCCGTGCTTGTCTTTGGTCTTTAGTGGAACGATTATTTGTTGTAATTACTTTTATATTAGTGTTAAATGACCCCTAACTTGTATTTTGAGTAGAATAAAAGCGCATTTGCTTGAGGACAAGCAAATCTCAAGTGTAAGGGTATATGATGAGGCGAAAAATGAACCACTTTTAAGGGGTCATTTAAGCCGGAATTGGAATTTATTTGATCAAATATTACCCTAAATCGTTCCTTTTGTGATTTTAGGTACTTTGGGAGTGAATTCTGGAAAAGAAGGCATTTTGGACGTTTTTGGAGCATAAAAGTGAAGAAAACGACAAAGACTTAATTTTCCTTGCTGGGAACAGTGGATGACGGCGTCAAGAAGAAAATCTTGACGGCGTCAAGATTAAAAGTGGTGACGGCCCAGAAGAAACGTGAAGGCGTCACCCAAGGCCGTCACGTGTTAACTTGTCAAAACTTGCGCGCGGAGTAGCTGATATTGTTTTGGTCATAACTTTTGCATACGAACTTGGATTTAGGTGATTCAAAAGCCCACGCGAAGAGGACGAAGAGATCTACAATTTGGTGAAAAAATGGTCATGACGGCGTCAAGAGTAACGAGCTGACGCCGCCAAGAAGGGCCGACAGAAAACATGCTTATAAATATAACATCATAACTTCACTTTTTGTAAGCCCTAAACCCTAAGGTCGATTCCTGGGTTTAGGTGGGTGTTTTTCCAGCAACTTAGAGGGTTTCAATCACTCCATAAACATCATGTATTGGTTTGTTGATTCTATCTTAATCATGTTTTCCATTATTATTGTTGATTGTTCTTCTTTGATTATGTTTTGCTAATTCACCTTGTGTCTACATATGATTGTGTGAAACTTGTGTATAATTGATTAGATCTCATTGATTTCTTGTTGATGTTGTGTCTATCTCCATCAATTAGGGCTTGTTGATGTGTGTGTCTATCTCCATCAATTAAGGCGTGACAACTTCAATAGATCTAGTTGGTTTAGTTTATAATTCTTGTTTCCTATTGATTCTTGTTTTGGTTGAATGAATTCGATGTTAGGCTTAAGAAAACTGGCAGACTTCCATAGGGTAACATGCTTGAACGTCTTAAGAAACATGAACCGATGTGTACTAGGTTTTATTGGTTGTATTTAATGCATGAGTAAATTCTAATGATCCCATGTTAGGAGCTTCTTAGCCGGCTCGACATAGGAGTGAAGTAGGCACTCATAAGATTGGGGAGTTAAGTACGCCACCCCATGAATGGTATTAAGGAATACAACCCGTCAATTAAAACAAGGTGTATAATTCAATAGGTAGAATTGGATAGCTAGCAAGGAGTAACATATCATGGGTAGACATGCTTCACTTATCTTGTAGAACCTTAGTTTAGTTTTCTTGCACATTAGTTTAATTAGTCGCTTTTGGGTTAGTTGATTAGCAACTAATTCCGCCCCTTCTTCCAAAACCCGAGATTTTCACTTGCTTTTCATAAAATATAAAAACACAAAAAGAATCATTCTTCACCTTTAGACTTAGTTAGATCAATTTCAATCCTAACGACACTATTCCTAGCTGAACGATCAATCCCCCGGTACTTGTCACTATATTATACTACAACAATCAGGTACACTGCCTGGTGGGGGTTGTAAGCTTCTCGAGATCCCTCGAGAGGTAAAGCCTGGTGCAATCCCTACGCATCACCTATGCAAAAGTTGTTGAGTTTCTTGTGGTTCAACATTAATTTCGGGGTTAGGTTCATTTTCCTCGACATTATTTGGATGATCTTGAGCAATTAAGTGATCATTCAAGGTGTCAAGTGGCACATTAATCGGGATGGGCACATGAATTATTGGTGTCTCATCTCGAGCCTCTTGTAGTTCAATTCTTCTAAATGAACCGCTCCCACTGTTGTTAGAATTTTCAAGAAACTCTGCGTGGCGTGTCTCGACAATTCTGGTACTATGAGATGGGCAATAAAATCGGTAACCCTTTTATCGTTCTGGGTATCTAATGAAAAAGCAACTAATGGTTTTCAAGTCCAGTTTTCGTGATTGAGGATTGTATAACTTAGCTTCGACTGGACATCCCCAAACCCTTAAATATCGTAAGCTGGGTTTTCTTCCCGTCCAAATTTCATATGGTGTTTTTGGAACATATTTAGAGGGAACTCTGTTAAGGATGTGGATAGCCGTTTTCAATGCCTCAGTCCAAAGAAATTCAGGAAGATTCGAATTTGCCAACATACTACGAACCATGTCCATAAGGGTGCGATTTCTCCTCTCAGCTACACCATTTTTCTGAGGGGTACCCGGCATGGTATATTGGTTAATAATCCAATGATCTTTGCAAAAGTCAAAGAAAGATCCAGGAGCTTGACCAACATCTGTATGTCTGCCATAATATTCACCTCCCCTATCCGATCTCACCACTTTAATTTTTCGGTCAAGTTGATTTTCAACTTCCGCTTTAAATGTTTTAAACATTTCAAGTGATTCGGATTTTTCGTTAATTAAGAACAGGTACATGTAACGTGAGTAATCGTCAATGAAGGTAATGAATGATTTATGACCACCAATGCCCGAAGGAAAAGGTCCACATATATCAGTATGGATTAGTGCTAATAATCCGATACTTCGTGTGGAACCTTTCTTATTTCCTTTGGTCATTTTTCCCTTTATGCATTCTACACATTTTTCAAAATCAGAGAAATCAAGATGGGGTAAAACTTCATCTTTCACAAGTCTAGTCATCCTGTCTCGTGAAATATGGCCTAAACGTTGGTGCCATAACATTGATGAAGTTTCTTGATCTTGTTTTCTCTTATTTTGATTCACATTCTCATTAACGTTAAATGATAATAGAGATTCCGAAAATTGATTATCTAAACATAACTTGAAGAGGTTTCCCTCTAGACAACCATATCCAACAACACGGGAATTTAAACTAATATATACTTTATTGTATCCAAACGTAAACATAAAATCATCAATAATTAGTTTAGATACAAATATTAAGTTTCGAGTCATGCTCGGTACATAAAGAGTGCCATAAAGATTTAAACAAAAGCTACCCTCCAATATTAATGAAAGGGTCCCAACAGCTTCTACGTTCAAATCAACTCCATTCCCGACTTTAACCGTTCGTTGGTTTCTTTCCAATCTCCGGATTGTACGGAATCCCTTTAAAGAATTAGCACTGTGTACCATGGATCCAGAGTAAATCCACCATGAATTAATAGGGACATTAATGTTAAAGGATTCATTAATCATAAAAGATTCAAATATACCTTTCTTTGCAAACCATTCCTTGAATTTTGAACAATCCTTTTGAGTATGCCCTTTCTTATGGCAAAATTTGCATTTTGGATCGCCATGGAATGAGCTAGTACTTGCACCCGTTTTCTGGACTTTATTTGGAGTAGAATTATCTCCACTTGAACCTTTGCCCTTCCATGAGCCTTTTCTCTTATTGGTGTTAGTGGTAGCAACATGAACGATATCAGACTTTTCAACTTTAAGGCGTTCTTCCTCTTGCACACACATGGCAATCAGTTCGCTCATTTTCCATTTCTCCTTTTGTGTATTATAATTGATCTTGAAAGGACCAAATTGCATTGGGAGAGATGTCATAATGAAATGAACTTAGAAACCTTCTCTGATTTCCATGTCCATGCCTTTCAGTTTGTTTGCCATATCGCTCATCATCATTATGTGCTCACGTACACCACTAACCCCGTCATACTTGGTAGTCAACATTTTGAGAATCAAAGTGCTTGCATGGGCTTTTGAAGTCCCTTTAAATTGTTCCTCTATGGAGCTTAAGTACTCCTTTGCATTCTCAGAGTCAGGAATGGCTCCTCGAATGGCAACGGATATGGAGTTCTTAATGATCATGAGAGACATACGGTTAGATCGCTCCCACTGTTCATAAGCACGTTTTTGATCTGCTGTACTTTCAGCAGTAAGTGCAGCGGGAGGATCGGTACGAAGCGCATGATTGAGGTCCATTACTCCAAGAGTAAGTTTCGCTTGATCTCTCCATGTTGAGAAGTTAGTACCAATTAAGGGTTCAATTCCGGACAAGTAAATCGTATTGTAAGTTAAGGTAGATGCTGACATAAATTGAAAATTAAATGTATGCTCAGATAAAACTAAAAGAATTAATGGGATATATATGTAAAGCATATCAGTATAAACATAAACCTATCATGAACACCAAAATAATAGGTATAAAGATGTTGTGCCTAATTATTAACTTCATGTTGGTTTAGTTAACAATTAAACCATTAATCATCTTTAACTAGACAAAGCATGCACATATATCACATATCACCGTTGGGCAGAAACGTAACATATATGCTAATTATGCTAATGTATATTTTATTTTCAAATTATCATACAAATAGCCGTTGGGTTCATTGAGTGATAACATGAACAATTTTATAGCATGGCATGATTAAACTCATATATTAATCTAAACAACCATTCGTTGGAATGAATGTTCATGTTAACATAGAAGTTGCCATTGTAGACTTAACAGACATAATATATTGGAAACATATAAAGCATTTTTCATACATCAGGATGTATAAAATTCGATACTAATAAAATTTTGATTTCATGCATTAGTTAAATTATTTCCAATACAACAGAATGCATAGAAAAATATAAATTCATAACATTCGAAAGTCAGAAACTTAATAGATTTATAAATCACAAAGAAAACACGATGCAATCTGATTTTTACTTTTACCACTTATTCATGTAATCTCATAAAATAGTTAATGGATTCATTAATAGCAAAAGCATATGTAAAGAATTTATGCCAATCATCAATATATAGTTTCATATATAATTTATATATACCAAATACATGGAATGTTTAATAAACATGTGGGGCACTTAATCAATGGACAGTCAAAATCATGTGTTGAATTCAAATAAAGCAATCTTAATTCAAACGCAATGAATGGCCACTGTTTTCCTTAATTGCTTTCGTAAAAAAAAAAAAAGGCTCATAATTCATAACCAGTTAATTAGGATTTAAATATGATACATGAAATTTAAATTGCTCTGATACCACATGTTGAATTAATTAAACACATAAAGGATCAATCTCATGTAATCATATATCAAGAACATGAAAGTAAACTTACTTGATGATTGAACCGACTGATGATTATGATTAGATGATGAAGCCATCGCGTTAGGGTTAGTCGATTCTGATAGTGATTTTAATAATCTGATGGAGGGATTTCTCTCAAGAGTTATTGGTGTTTTGATTGAAAGAATAATGAATTGACAAGATACAGGAAAATGACCACTTCCCGATGTTTTATTGTTATGACAGTTATTTCCATCAAATAACTGTCAATTGTTAGTTAGGGTACATATTGTCATTAGGGCATAGTTAAGGATCTAAATGGTCAAGGCCACATTAGTCAAAGGGATAAGTCTAACATGATCAACATATTATTTGTTTGTCTTTAATAGCAATACACACCATATATACAACAATCTTAAGACATATTTTATTTGCTATTAGAGAAGATATGGTTGACTGACAAAAAATGAATGAGACATTGCTTGAAATTTTTTGGATATTGGTCGTCGAGGAAAATAGAAGTTAAACTGGTCTTTGTGTTTCTTTTTTCTCCTTTGGTCAAAGTGTCTATTGTAATTTAATGGTGACAATTACATGTGACTGTTATGATTTCTTAAAAGCATGAAAATAAAATATACACATTTTATGATATGTTGTCTTCCGTTATGGATCGCTTTTGGGCTATAGGTTAACGCAAGAATATTATATAGTTTGTAAGGAATTTGAAAGAGGCAATGAGAAATACCAAAATATATATTATTTATCAAGTTGGAGAAAGAATTGAACTTGCATGCTATGTACATTGTTGGATAGATGAACTTTGTTTGATTGTCTTGTTTTATTTTTAAAGTGTGTTTGAGATATGACGTAAATCTGTTAGGAGAATTCAAAATGTTGGTTTTAATTTTATGCTCGATTAAAACATTTAGATTATTAACCAAACTATGCAAGTTCACGTTAGAATAAAACTTGTGTCATCAGTTTGATTATATAATAAGAGTCAAGAAAGAAGGAAATAATGAGGCTTGTTTCTTTGTTTATGAAATTGTGTAACCGTTATCTTCACATATATATTTCATTGAAATTAATGTTGACATTTATTATTCGGTGATCACATGTGGATGATTAACAAAGTAAACACTAAAGTTAGCTATCATGTACGTATTGGAAGATCATCATGTCATGGTGACTGTTCTATTGCGCCAATGAATTAATTAAGTAAATGATATGGGTTACATAAGTGGGTAATCGGAATCAAACTTTCTTGCAATTAATGGAATCTACCTATGGCTACACCAATGTAACAAATGGAACAGTACGTATTGCTAAGATGCATAGTATTGTTTTGGTGCTTGTTGTTGAAAGTTAATGGAATTATTGAACCATAAACCACAAGCTGGCTGTAATGTTTGGTTCTGAATTTTTTTTTGAAATATTATATTATGATAAGAACAAGAGAGCGTGCAAAGCATGTTGGCCGAAATCTTGTCATGATACTGATTTGTGTAACTAGTATTGGTTTCATGACTAAATATTGTGATTAAACTAATTCTTGCGGAATAAGAATTTTGGTGCTAATTGGAATACAAAGTATTTGCTATCACAACTATGCACTCGTGGGAAAAATGTGTTGTTCGCATAGTAAATGAACAAGTTTTGATTCCAATTTCGTTATGTTGCACTCTGAGACTTTAAACTTGATTGTTGAAAAGTTTGAGTAGAAATAGGTGAACCGTTTGGTCACAAAGAACTTCGGTACAACAATTCATTTTGGAGAATTGGTTGTCACAATTGCGTATTCATGGAAAATTTGTTGTTCACGTGGTAAACAAATGTTTGAGCCCAATTTTTTCTATAGAGCTCGTCTAAGACATTAAACTTGATTTCTGAAAATTTTGAGCTTAAATGGGTGAACCATTTGGTCACATTATCTATTTTGGTACATAAATTCAGTTTGTACTGGTATGTTGTCACAATCGCGATGTCATGGAAAAATATGTTTTTTCGCATGGTAACAAATGAGTTTTGCACCAATATTTTTTTTTCGTGATTAGCTAACAATGAAACATCTTAGCGGTTTTATTTTAGCACAACATTTTTTCAAGTGGTTTATATTTTTTGTGTTGATATTTGTGTTACTTGGATGTTGTTTGGTACAACAATACAAATTGTATACTATGAAAAAAAAAAGAAAAAGAAAAAAAAAAACACCTTCGATATAGTTCATCGAGTGTGGTAAAGTTTGGATGTTGCATATATATATATATTTGATAAATATTGTTGCAAATAATCAAACAAAGTTGTCATTTAATAAAAAATGACTAGTCACAACTTTTGTTGCAAATAATCTATTGATTTGTCATTGTTGTAGAAATGAATTAATGATATAGATTATTGTCTCTAACACAATGAAACATCGCATATGTGTTGAATATAACCATGTAGGACATTGTGAAGTGTCAAGAAAGAACACACATATAGATGACAACGAACTATGTTGGTTTATGTAACTAACTTGAACAATGTGATTGTCATCCAATGTGAGATATTGTCCATTTGCTAAGTTGGACATATTTTGATTGTGTAAAATGATTACACATTGATTTTATGTGATTATAATCACATAATAAATTGTGATAATCATAAGAGATTAAATGTGAGTATATATATGATTACAAGTGAATTGGAATGACATGTTATAAGTGTAGGACTTACACATATAACTTATGGGATCCTCCTAAAACATGTGTTGTTTAAGGTGGTGATTTGTCTAAAAGAAGAATGTTAGCAGATGAAGCGATGAGTAATCAGAATGATGCATATTCTGTCATACGCTTGATTCCTTAGTCTATATAGCATGCTAGATTTGGAATCTGTTAATTATGATACGAAAAATAATTAACATAAGACATTCAAAAAGTGTGCATACATTAGTATGAAACTTGTGAGGTGACAAATTACTAATGATATTGATGTCATATCCATGTGAGAAAAAGTCTTATAAACAAGATTAATATATTGAAAGGGAGAACCTTTCTACAAAATTCTTGAGATAACTTCCATGCGGGGGATTCCGACCTAGCTAGAGTTTAAAGGACATCAACAAACATGAAGTTCTTGCCTAGTTGGAATACTCAAGAATTACCTGGAGCATGATATATTTAAAGAGTTGAACAAAACTCAAGTTTGTATAGATATATTATGTCGATACGGCAACTACTCTCAACATGAGTTATCTCTATTGAAAAATGTGAATTCATAGAATAACATTATGGATCCGCTTGTGAAGTACTAAATGTGAGAGTTAGTTAGCAAGTCGTGAAGAGGAATGAGACTAAAGCCCTTGAAAAGATTATATGAAGGAAAACCTAACCCAGCTGATTGGAGATCCCAAGATCTGGGTTCAATAGGACAACCTACTTGTATAAATTGAGGTCACTGTGGGGGAGTAATAAACTGCACATTTATTAAAGGGAGTTGGTAAACTTCCTAGTCCATTCCTATAACAGTGACAATATGAGGTTAAGCATATGTCTTTAAATGATTAATCGAGAATCACCTATGTGAGAGAGAAGTGGGGTCGCTTCTAAAGGAATTGTGGGGGCGCAATTCTTAACAGCTCTCACAGAACCAGGCTAATGTTCATGACCAAAACGAACATAACTATGAGAACCAAAAAGTGTCAAGGAGATATTTGTGTGAATATATATTGTCGTCTCCACAAACAGTAGACAGTTCAAAGACATCGAGTCTACTGACTGCTTGGAGTCTAAGTATATTTCACAAGTGAAGGTTCAAAGGGTAACACCTACCTATCCTTTGCAAATATCAACTGCAAAACTCTATTACAACTTCGTGTCCTTGGAATTCGTTTCCCTTATCAATTTCATTAATATGGGGGATTGTTGGAAAAATGTGGTCAAAAGAGTTGAATGACAATTGAAGTCGTCATTATGTGTACTAATGTGAATTGAAAATAAAATTAATTTGTGGTTTTATTTTAATTCATGAGACATTAGTAAAATTAATTTTGTTAATTAATTGTGACCGTTTTTCTTCTATCCCTACTCCTTATATATTGAGACTTTTTCTCTCATCTCTAAAACATCAAGAAATATACCATTCCTCTCCTTTTTGTTATCATTCATATTTCTTGTATATCTGGTTTGTAATAGAGGGAAGGCACGTTTTTGGTTCGCCTTGATAACCCGTTTGTGCTAATGGGTTATCCTTTGTTGTTGTATCCTGGGAGATAGACGTTCACAGTTCTCAAGCACTGTTGAGAGGACGAATCTGACTTAAGGAAACTGTGAGCATCACAGGCCTCAACATTTCCTTGTGTTTTTGTGTCACATTATCAAAATAATTACGGTATCGTTTTCTACACTTTATCTTTTATTGTTGTGATCAACATATTATTTGTTTGTCTTTAATAGCAATACACACCATATATACAACAGTATGTTTGGCCTTTACCTTTCGAGACCCCACATACAACCTTATTGTCGTCTCTGAGGGAATCATAACCAAATCCACATACAACCTTGTTGTCGTCTTTGAGGGAATCATAACAAAATTGTAACACCCCCAAATTTATGATTTAGCAGCGGAAAAGTAATTTGGGTGTTACGGCGAGGATCGAAGTTATGATCACATAAAAAGGCTTTAAAAGAAGCGTTTTGAAAGTTATTTGTCATTCAAATAATATTTTTGATAAAAGATGAAACATTTGATTTAGAATCTCATTAAAAGATATAAAGGCTTGTAAGAATGACATATTTGATTTTTACACCATTTTAATTTATCAGAGTAATAAATGCCCGCTTCGTGTCTTGTCCCGCTCTGTTAATTAACTGAGATACACATGCTTAAAAGTGTCAACACAAAGGTTGGTGAGTTCATAGATTTTTATGGAAAACCATCTATTTCAATAGATTCAGGAATATTTAGTAATAATTGTAATAAATACTAACAGTGATAGAACAAGTATTGAGTGATGTTGATTATAATCCCAGATAAATCATATATGTATTCAATCAAATTCAAGTATTGGATCATAATCCTAACATGAGATAGAAACTCATGATACTAATGTAGTGAGATTTATAATTCAAATATGGTCAATTACCTATACAGCTGTATCTAGATATATGTTTGAAGACATATATTTTCTTATAGATATTGCCCCAAGCCTCATGACACGCAAAATGTTAACAAAATACCGTAAAAACGGAGGTGATTATCAAGTCAATGATAATATTGCCCACGTGTAATAGGTGATTTGCCAATTCCTATTTTTACTCAAATATAGTGTATCACGACTAATACGACTAACCAAAAGGCATTCCGTCAAGTATTAGTGGGATAGGATGTCAAGCCTCAACAAGTTTCGAAGCTGTTCACTATATTCGCGCTCACATCAAGTGATTAATGGCTCATGATTGAGGGACTTTATGGCGATAAGGGTAACTTAGGCAATATCAAGGTAATGATGTAACTAGAGTATTTGTGCTCTTCCTAGAAATTGTTTCCGTTGAAACATAGAAATATCATATAGAGATAAGGAAATCATTCAGGATGTTATAGTATAGTCAAGCATCATGCCACAATAATCATTTTGGAAACATTATCATTTGAGTTCAGTATTTTAGTTAAACAATTTGCCAGTAAAATATATATATATATATATATATATATATATATATATATATATATATATATATATATATATATATATATATATATATATATATATATATATATATCACATCTTAGGTCATAAACCATATCAGGTAAATATTAATTAAGAAATTGATTTGAATCATGTAAGTTATTCATATACTTATAAAATTATCAAAGTATATGTAAGCATGTATCTCCCCCAAAGAGTTAAAACAAATATTGGAAATGGGGCTATGACTCACCTTGAGCGATACTGGAAATGATGAAACGTAAATTCGGGTGAGATTATGGGAACGATTATGGAAACGTCTTCATTACGGAACCTAATTATAAGGAAGGTCTAAGATTTTGACTTTATACTAGTGATGGAAATGATAATGAGAACGAATAACGATATTATCGTTAGAGTGAGAATATGATATGCTTAAAATGCCTAAAGTTCAGAAATAATATATTTCATAATATTATCTTGGTTTTATGTCTTTGAAACCAATATATCATTTCCTCGAAAGTGGGGAAACGATTCGTTAAGTTAAATCGTTTTGAAACGTTTTATATAAATATAACGAACGTTAATTATTAAATAATTAAAATATACAAATATGCAACATGACGTGATGGGGTGACGCATAATAGAAAATAAAATAAGAATGTAAAATAAAAGATGTTGGTCCTTGTCCTTTTCCAATTTTTACACTTTTTACTCTAACGACGTTAGCGTTACACCGTCAGTCCTTTATTAAATATAATTTTCATTTATAGTCCACTACATGTCCAATATTATAATCTGAGGTTAGAAATTGATAATATGTCAATTTCTACCCGAATGTTTCTGTTTTTACAGTTTCAGCCCTTACTTATAACAGTTTGACGGTTTTAGTCCTTTTAAGTGTCGTCACGTTACATTTTTAGTCGAAAGTCATAAAAATTATGGGGAAAAAGTATCAGAGTTTTTCTGGAGCTTATTAAAACTTATTCCAACTGCTTATTTGGAAAAATAGATTATTTTTATATAATTGGGCCTTAACGAGCTAAATTAAAGGCCCGTTAGCGTTTAACGATCTGTGAGCGTTGAGTCGAGTTGGGCTTATCCTTGGGCTCATTTTTAGTGTTCTAAAATCATATTCAAAGAGATTTTTGGTTCAGCTTATACGGTGTGCTTATTTTCAGCTTATTGGGCTTTACAGTCCATTAAGGATTTTATAACTAGTTTTGAAAATGGATTTAATCACTTTACTTTTGGCCAATTTAAAGGGTTTAAACGAGTTTATCATTACAATTTATAAACATGAAACTTTTAGTTTGTAACAAAGAGAAACAAATTGTGTAAAAATAATGGGTTGTTGTTAAGTCGGATTTGGTTTTACATGGTTCTTTTGGTCACGACCTGAAGCAAATTTTCTGGGTAAAAAGACTTAGAAAAATTCTAAGTATTGGTGGT
Organism: Artemisia argyi; assembly: GCA_030686995.1. Taxonomy (NCBI): domain Eukaryota; kingdom Viridiplantae; phylum Streptophyta; class Magnoliopsida; order Asterales; family Asteraceae; genus Artemisia; species Artemisia argyi. Next base: position 82,937,595 of record CM060699.1, read on the forward strand.
ATATACGAGTTGATCGATTCACTTTGGTCATTTTAGAGAGTCGAGACGTGATCATTTTTACAAGTTATCTATAAGAAAGTTGTAGCTAGTCATAATGTCTAAGAGTTTGTATAAAAACATATATGGGTCGTTAAATGAATTTGAGTTTTACAAATCTATTTTAGTCGTTGTTTGAAACAGTTTTTACTAGTAAACACTTCGTTAAATTTTCTAAGTTTTCACTATATATACTTTTTATGTATAGTACGAATTGAGTTCTATGGATGCATGTAACGTAAAAATAAACGTGAAACAAGTGTGTGTCGTGACTCCTAGGCCTTCCGAGATAGAGGCTAGTCACGTTTGGTGTGCTATGTATGAATAGGTACGTAAATATATATACCAAAGTATATACGTTCGACATGAATTATACATGATGCGTGAAAATGAAATATCGAATGAAATGAAATCAAAAGAGTTTCTAAGATACTTACAACACCTCTAAGGTGGTAGAGAGTCGTGAGTGAAGGAGGGAACGCAAGAAAATCTCACATTCATTTATAAAACACATGTATCGATTTATATAAATATAACCCGAAACCACTTGTTTGCTTCCAAATGAACATGCGATTTATTCCTCGTCTTTCATAGATTGTTTTGAGAGTGTATAAAGTTATTATTGTGTATCGAATGAAAGAAATAAGGTGATGAAGAAGGAGTACATATAGAAAGGTTTTAGAACACGTATTTGTGTAAATATTTCAAGGAGACATGAAATACTATGCATGTCAGTGAATAAGAGATTTTTTCTAGTGAAGTTACTGACATTTCAAGACTTTTGAAGGAGTTGTAGGCAAGTAGCAAAGTTAGAATTGACCTATGTGAATTTTATATGTCGACTATCATTTATACATGTACACGAATTGGAAAATGAATAGAACTTGGTTTCTAACTGATGTATTTTGACTTTTAACATGAAATGATACTTAAAATATTATTAGGAACTCATAGAAACAAATGGGAGTCAAAACGGTTAAGTTTTGAATTATTTATATGTCGAATGGGTTGTTTTTGGACCGAACACTTTGCCCTCTAAAAACATAGCAATACTCGACCTGTGGATTAGAGACTTGGCATACGAATAGTTGGCTAGGTGAGAAACGAGGTGGTGCAAATATATATATATATATGTCGTGTTTAAGATTTGAGGGAACGAGGAGCGTTTTGGAGGATAGTTTCTAGTCGATATATACATAAAATTATAAACTAAAGTTGGGCTTGAAATATGAGCTGATGAATAGTAACGATGGAATGAAGTTGGGCTGAAAATATTAAGGGCCCGTTAGGTGTAATTAAGGTTTAATTAGGATTAGTGAAATATTTAAGTTTTGTTAAACGTGTCGAGAACTTGTTTCGTCATTTGGTGAATTTTGTGATATTGTAATCGTGACCATTTAATATAATAAGAAAAATTTCAAATTTTTCTGTAAAAATGGTGATTAAAATAATGACAGAGATTAATATATAATTAACCGTTGTTGATTATATGAATTTTTTTCAGTTCTCTACAGTACCCACTCGTCACTCTGAATTTTGTCCCGAAATTCAAGTTTATCGTGATTACTTGAGTAGAGAATTTTGAACAGAGAGTTGTCAAGAGATTTTTATTCCCAAAAATTAAGGAAATGTGATTCAGTTAGATTTGTTGATATAAATAATGCGTAAAAACGTTATTAATATTTTTCGATATCTCTATATTTTGACGATCACAAAATCTAAAATCATTAAACGTAAAATCATTACGTAAATAAGTATTTAGTGACAAAATATCATTATATCCAACTAATTCACTTAAGGTATGAATAAACAAGTGCCTAATACATTTTATGATCAAAGGAAGGTTTATTTACTAATTACAAATTATATAAAATGGTATAAACATTTTATATATTTAAGAAAAACACTTTTGGTAATTAAAGAAAATGTTTATTTCATAATAAATATATGAATTCATTTTTTTAATCAAATTCAGTTAAATTTTCACCAAATAAACTTTCCCAAGAAAAAGACAAAGAATCTGGCCGTTTCATTTGGGCGGCCCCCTTAATTTTAAGGGGGCCGGCACACAATTAAGGGGGCCGGAATACGCTCCTGTGTCAGATTTCTTTGCCTATATATACTGGTTCAAATCTGAATTTTTTCCTCACCTTTTGCACTATAACTTTCTGTTCTAATTCCCTCAAATCATCTTCCTAAATCCTTTGATCATAAATATATTAGTTCTTGTTTCAAGTGATCCAATCCTTCATCATTCAAAGTGCAAGAGAAGAATACTCCTCCAACATCTTGTTAAGAAGTATTGTAGGCTTGTGTATATTGTAAAGGTGTAGAAGTTGTGTAATAGATAGATATAGGTGTGTTAGTAGTTGTGAATAGAAGTAGTTGTGTTGGGTTGAAGTAGAAGTAGTGTTGTGAAAGAGAAGTAGTAAAGTTGTGTAGTAGTAGTTGTAACACCCTGAAAATTTGATAAGCAGCGGAAGTCTAATCGGGGTCATTACAGTTTAGTACACAGTCATACTCATAGAAAACAATTTAAAAGATAGTCAATATCATTCCATGAAATCTCAAATATTCATAGTTACAAACGTTTTTCTAAAATGTTAATTGTTTAGCAAAAGGAGTGATGAGTTTGTAAAGAATGATATAATTATTGAAATCAAAAGGGAGGTCCTGTGCCCTTTGCCAGCTCCGTGCCGCCATGCTTGCTAATTTCCTGAGATAAACATGCTTAAAAAAAGTCAACACAAAGGTTGAGTGAATCCATAGTAGTTTAAATAGTAATAGTGTGAACACAAGTCAAGCATTTGAAATAAATAAGCCAAGATAGACAGGTCTTGACTAAACTGGTGTAATATTGCTCCTAAGCCTCACGAAACGCAAGCCTTAACATTGATTTGACATATCATAAGATAATAACAATCACCTACACCACAACGGATGTAAATGACAAGGGGCCCTCGGTGACAGGAAATGTGCCAAATTTCCATAATACCTCGAATATAGCACACCTCCTGCCAAGTGATCACCTTGACAGAGGTGGGCTGCCATTCCAATAGATCTATCAACTATATTCGCACTCACTCGCAAGTGATTATGGTTCGTGATATGAGGGACTTGTAGCACAAGTGTCAACTTAGGCAATATCAGGTGATAACAGCATACAGAAAATACTGGTGTTCGATTTATAGCATGTATCTCCCCACAGGGTTTAAAAACAATTAAAAGTGGGACCATGAACTCACCTGACAGGTGGTGTGAATCACAACGGTGCTAAAAAGTGATGGTGTATTGCTATGACTAGCAATGGAATTCCTCCGACTTGCGACCTAAATAATACATTGTAATCGGTGTTTTAGATTCGTGTTGTAAATGACATGTGATATGTCACGTGTACAATGATATCCGTTCGGGTGTCTTATTATATTCCAAAATAACTTCACGTAGTTATTTGTAATGTGTTACGAACCGGTGTTCGATATATATTAACTCGTTGTAAAAATAATATTATTTAAAAAAAAAATTATAATTAAATATTTTTAGTAAAGTTGTATATATATTTTAAAGTTAAAAAAAATATGTATTTACAAAAATAATAATAATAATAATAATTAATTATAAAATACCTTTAACCTTTAACTTTATAAATTTACACTTTTTACCCTTTGGTGAAAAGTAATTACAATTTAGTCCTTTTTGTACTTTTTGCACTTTATTCCTTAAACTTTTGAAAAATACAATTTCTACCCTCCATTTCTTATAAGAAATCGGTCTTTGTCAATTTAGTTCGAAAGTTTGTAGTTTTGACGGTTTTAGTCCCTTAACGTGGGACTTTTGCAAAAGTACTCCTTGATTTAGTTTTCGAAAACCAAACTTTTTGTTACACAAAAGTAGCATTTAAAACTTGTAAAAATACTTAAATTCGGTTTTATGTTTCTCGTTTCCAAGTTTTGAAACCGAAATCTTATTTGAAAAGCCAAGTGGGCTCGTTAGCCCAAACTAGGCCCAAGTGGTATTTTTACTTGTTTGATAACATAGTTCGACTAGGATATAGTTTAGGCTTAGTTTTCGTGGTATGAAATCGTATAAGGTTTGCATGTTTCGTTAGATTAGTTAAGTGTGAGTAGAAGAATTAGAGTATCGAAAAATATGCATATGTAGAACGTGTAAAAACGAAACGGTGAGCCCTTTCCAAAGGGGTGTCGAAGCATGTACATATATATTGTTGCAAGTATATAACGAGTGTATATTTATTTAGATAGTAACGTGTGTCGCGTGAAAGTAAATGTGGTATGCATGAGTCGAGTATATGTAAAGAATGAAAAGAGTGGTGATCAACTTACAACACCAAAGTGGTGGTGAAGAATTCGTGTGACCAAGCAAGAGAAACAACCAACTAATATCCACGAATTGTGACTCTTGCTCCAATATTTGCTACTCAACTTGATCTTAGCCCAAAATCATTACTCATTCAACCCAAATCCTTGCTTGTATCCCTTGTGTTCTTCGACAGTTACTTAAGAAAGGGTGGAGAGTGTTTGTGGTTTGAGAGATTTCGAATGTGTGTGTATTGTGTGCATTTAATGTGGCTTTATATAGGAGAGGCAAAGGTAGTTGTGTGTTTGATCTAGTGAGACATAACCTTTAGTTGTCATTCGAGTTTAGACAAACATGTCCCTTGGCTTTGCTCTTGTCATGTCGAGTTGGGGTAGAAGGAAGCAAAAGAGAGTTGACTTTGGATTAGTTTAAGTTTAGCTAGGTGAGTAGATTATTAAAAAATTAAGATTTGAGCACATGTGGTAAACTTGTTGGGGAAAATTGAGACACTCGATCCATGGGGTAATACTCGGTTATGGTTACTAGGTGTGTATCGTGAATAACCGATGGTTAGACGGCTTCAAAAGTCGGCTCTTTGTTGCATGGGACCAAAGTCAAAGGGAGTTGTATGTTTGAGTTGTAGGGAACCAAAGAAGATGTAAGTGTGGTTCATATATGTATCGCAAGGCTGAGCTTGCCGAAAATCATGCAACACAAAAGAAACAAAACAAACTAGCCTTGTGGGCTGTGGTAAACTCGGTCCAAAACGAAAACAAGAAAAGAATTCGTGTGGGCTTGTGAAAATGGTTCGGCCCAAGTGTCTTAAGAAAGAAAAATACGTGTGGGCTTGTGGTGTGTGCTCGGCCCAATTATGACAGGGTGTCGGTGATTAGTAAAATGGTGAAATTGATTTCGGTGTCGGTGTCGGTTCGTGAAAACCAAAAATATATAAACGGTGTCGTCATACATATATATATACTTATATATATATATAGCAATAATAAATTGTAAAAGTGACAATCGGGTGATATCGGGTGACAAAACAATATCGGGTGTTAAACAAACGGTGTTCTAAACAATCGGGTGTCAAATAAACAGTGTCTCATATAAAAATTTCAAATTAGCCCGCAAAAATGGCTTAGTTTAGAATAGTGTCAATAATTAGCATTAATAAATGACCTGGGATTTTACGGTGTATTACAGTAGTGGTGTGCATAAGTTGTGAAGAAGGTGTGTAGTGGTGTGAGATTGGTTCTAGCTACCATTAGGACTCGACATTTAGCTTAGTGTCGTTAATTGGTGTAAGAAAAAGTTGTGTAAGGTTTTCTCCGCCATAAGGGAGCTTGTTGACGTAGTGAAGACAACTCTCGAGTTAGGTTCTCGGGGAGTGGAGTAGGGCGAAGAGGTGCTTCGTAGCCAAACCACTATAAATCCTTTGTCTTGTGGTGCGATCTTTCCATCTCTATCTCTTTACTTATTTACTTACATTGTTGTCATTTCATTTCGTAGATATTAGTTTATATTAGTATTGTTTATTGATCTCACATAAAACAAGAATCAATTATTTTGCAAACAAAGTTTTTATAAAAATAAAATTGACGTAAAACTATTCAACCCCCCTTCTAGTTTTTCACACTTGGCATCAGAGCTACGTTAAACAAGATTTTTAAAATAAATTGTATTTTAAAACTTGAAATCGATCTATTGAATCGGAAAAATATTTAGAAGGGAACATGACATTTAAACCACCATATTTTGAAAATTCAAGTTTTCTTGAATGGAAAAATCGATTCGAAAGTTATGTGAAATTAATATATGATGATCTTTGGCATGTCATTTCAATTGGTAATTTTCAATCAACAAAAACCACTTTTGAAAAACAAGATAATTATTTCAAAATAATGCTTGATAAAAATGATATTGCTAAAATGATAAGCTTTACCAAATATTGAATATGAAAGAATATTTTTTTGTCAAACGACAAATGATATGTGGAAAAGTCTTTTAAATTTTCATCAAGAGAAATGTCAAGCCAAAAAAAAATTTATATATAAAATTGTTGAAAATGAAAGTATAGTAGATAAGTATTTAGTTGAAATGAGTACAAGTGCTACTAGTTCAAATTTTGCATGTGTAGGTAATAATGACGAAAACCCCATGAGTCATACCAAGAGCAAACAAGAAGGGTGTACAAAGTCAACGATCGAACATAATGATGATGACTATTATAGTTCCGAAAGTGAAGATGAAGAATATGCAAAGGTCGTTAAAGAATTCAAGAATATTATTAAGGAGCGACTAAAAGCACAAGATAAAAGGAAAATCACCCGAAGAAGAATTTCTAGTGACGAAGATGAAACAATGAAGCACAAATGTTTCGTGGCTCATGCACCCGATGAAATATGTCTAGGAGTAGATTTGGAGCCCGATGAGTGGATAAAGGATAGTGGATGATCAAGACACATGACGGGGAATCGCAAGCTATTTTCTACATATAAGGCATATGTAACACCCCCAATTCATGGATGCAGCAGAATTCAAACTGGGTGTTACTCGACGGCACAATAGTCACAATAATAGAAAACGAACTCCAATTGAGTCATTTTAAAAGATTTATCATTCAAATTGTATAAATATCAGAGATTACAAAATGAGGTCCCAGATGGTTCCATGTTTACAATTTACATTAAATGAGTTTTTGAATGATAATAAAATTTATAGCCCTCTTGAGTATCCGTGCCCTTCCGTGCCATCCTTGATCATCATGAACCTGAAATACATGCTTGAGAGGTCAACACAAAGGTTGAGTGATATTCATAGAGTTTGTTTAATGTTTGAACACAATGTGTTGGTAGTTAAATTGTTGAACACAATAATCGTAGTGTGAGCTATAGACTCACACTCATAGTTAGAAAACAAAGATGGGCTACGTTGTTATATGCCCGGAAAGGTTATTAATTCACTAAGCTTATGACACCAAAACGTTAACGTGTACCAATATCGATCGGCAGATTTATCCCGGTAGGTACTTTGCCGTTATACCTAATGTCTCAAATATTAATGCATTTGTTTGAACTTAGTCAAAACAAATGGGATTCGTCAATCCCAATAGGCCTATTCACAATATTCGCGCTCACTCGCAAGTAACCCTCGCAAGTGATTAAATGGTTCATAATAAGGGATCTTGGTTTGGCAAGGATGTTACTTAGTGATAATAAAACATAGTCGAATAGCATACAGTAGAAAGCATTGTGTTCGAGTAGAAAAATAATAGCATGTATTCCCCCGAAGGGTTTGTAAAACAATTAAGTAATGGAAAGTGGGGCTATGAACTCACCTTGAGTTGGATGATGTATAATGAGAATGATGGATATGTCGTAAGAACTTCTACGAGCAACCTAGAATAATTGTTGTAACTTAGGTTTGGAATAATGTCTAAGGAAAAATAAACGTGCCAATATATGTCTTGCACTTAGTCCATGATGTGGTATGATGTATAGTGTAAGTCTTTGAAAAGAAATGATTCATGAAACATGTATAGTTTATATATCGTTTACTACCGTTCGGGTCGACATAATTCAGAAGTCATGTTAGTAAACGTTCGAGGAGCCAGGACACTTTAATTCGTAAATCCACAACTCATCTCGACGACTTACATAATGAACTCCTCAAATGAGGCTCCCTACTATTGTAGTAGTTGATAAAATATATAGATATAAGTTTTGATCCGAAAAGTTACATGTCCGATATTTGAATAAACTTAGGAAAGTTTATTTTTACATGAAGATTGTTATTAGGGGAAGTTTCATAAGTCTTGTATGACCATTTTTCTTGGTAATATCTCATGGTTCCTTTAGGTGAAGTAGATCCAAATTGCTTGTTCAAGTTATCGTCAACTTCTTGTTTCATGTTTTCGCCTAAGTAAGTTTGTATGGTCATTTAGTCATGGCCTTGCCATGACCTTTGGTCCTTGTTCCATGGTCATGAGACTCAACCTTGGCTCTAGCCATGGTTGTGGTCTTGATTCTAGGTCATAAGACCTCTTGTTCCTTTTAAAACATAACCAATATATAGTGACTTATATATATGTAAATAGCTGTTAAGAAACTGAGAAATATCTCATTCGTTATTGATTTTCTAGATACGTGCACCTAAGTTTTTGAAGAAAACGTGATTCCGGACAACTTTCGTGTTTTAACTTTTTCATGAAACGGACCAGAAAGGCCTCTTTTTGCGTGTTTAAGGTTTCTGTAACAGAAGCTATTTTGGCAGCTTTGCCGCAAAGTTTTGGTAACTTCAAATCGTCATAACTTTTGACTCGTATACTCGTTTTAGGTGGTTCAAATTGCTATGGTTTCCTTGTTAAGTCCTCTACTGTAATATGTAATGATCCAATATCATAATTTTACCATTTTGATCAGGTCTTACCAAGAAAGTCACTAGTTTACTTGTTTAAATAACTTAACTTAACAATCTTTTGTAATAACTTGTTTTACTCATTTTTATACATCATGGACATGATAACAAGACAATATATAGCATGAATGATATGTAAATAACATGATCATGATTATTTAACAAGAAGCATGTTAGGGTTTGGCTTACAACTTTTGGCTTTCAAAGATGAAAGGAAGTAATTAGTAAGGATAGGACTTTGATAGACTTGCTTCAACCCACTTCACTTCATGCAATCTTTCTACTCTTGTAATCTTGAAAGAGAGATGATGAAAGTTGAGGTGACTTGAGTAGATTCAAACTCAAGAGAAATCACCAAAGTTTATAAAGTTTGGAAGTGTTTTGATGAATGAAAACCTAACTAGGTTTTAGGTATTGATATGGTACTTGAATCTTGCTCGAGACTTGGAGTAATTTAGCTAAGTGTGTGGTGGTTTTGGTGTGTGATGGTGCACGGCATAAAGAGGGGAGAGGGGGCTTTTATATGGGTTTGAGGAGGTTACAATGGATGACTAGTCAAAGCTTGCTACAAAAGCTTATACACATGTATACATCTAAAGGCAACTTAGCATGAGATTAAGCCACATGAGGGTGTGACTCCCCCCCCCCCCCTATGGCGGTTCACAAACTTGGGGAGGAAGGGTTGGACTTTGGAAGATATTATCCAAGATATCTAGTGTGTTTTGACTTCGTAAAATGCTAACCGTAAGTTGTTACGTCACAAAACGTAAAACCGGGTATCGTAAAAATACGAAACTTGGAAGAATGGTTAAACTTGTCATTATACTCCATAATAAAATATAAAATGAGTGGTAGGTTCCATTGGGGTGCTAAAACCCTGCTAAAACTGGAAACACGGGTCTAAAACGCGTAATACGTAAAACGTACGAATATTGCGTAAAATTGAGAAAAGTAAAATGTTACTTTTCTAATAGGATATAAATGATTTAAAATGACTTATAATATCTAGACTGGGCTCAGTCTAGTGTCGGTTGGTATTAAATATCTTTTAGACATCAAACCGTAAGCCTAAAAATCAAGGAATGACTTATAAAATCAAGGAATGATTTTTAGTCAAAGGAGGAAGGAAAAATATGTTGACTTTTTCTAATAAGTTGAAAACTCAAATCATATTAGAAACGCGGTGCAGGTATTGGCTAAGGTTACGGCTGAGTAAAAACGCTTAAAAACTGAAAATTCCAGTTTTTCACGGCCGAGGCTTATTTTGGTCATGTTTTTCACAGTCACGATTAATTATCAAATAAATCATGAGTGTGTCAAACATTTTTCTAATGCGGGGTCACTTAACGCGGTCGAGTTTCGTTGTGCGTAGAATTTTTGAATGACGTTTTACCCTAAAACGTGTGTCAAACTTTTAATTTTTCATGGAAATGATTTATCACTCGAGGCCAAGAAACAAAAATCAAATTTTGGCAAAATTTTCGGGAAAAATGAATAGTAAAAGTGAATAGTGAAATTTTCCGGGAATAGTAATTAACCTGAAATTGTGAATTGTTACAGTCTCTACCCCTTACGGGGAACTTCGTCCCGAAGTTCTATGTGTGTTATATGTTGGAGTGGTGTCGATGAAAAGGTGTGGTTACTTATGAGGACTAAAGTCTGGGATTACCAGTGATGCAATTTGATTTGTCGTTTCAGTGTATGGTGTAGGATGAGGCTTACTTTTATGTAGGAAAGGTAGGGTAAGAGTGATTAATAGAGATTCATATAATATTCGAATATCAAAGGAAATTGATATAGCAGTCGAATATTAATAGGAATTGATATAGTAGTTGCAATCATAGCCTAGTAAGTAATCGGTTGTTGTACCTAGTGTTTATTGACTTCATACTTATGTTATTTCGGATACAAATAAGCCCACTTGTTTATAATTCTTTATTTACATAGAGAGGCATCCCAAACAATGTAAATACAGGAATATAAACTTATGCTTCGGTGATTTACAATTTCATTATTTAAATGAAGAGGCATCCCAATCCATTCAAATAATTATAAATCATCCTACTTAAGAATTCCCAACACAACATTCATACTTAGCCGGTGAGTTACAAGGTAGTGTATTACGAGATGATACTGGTGTTCCAAAAGTACAAGATGAATATTCAATCTTGTGAAGCTGATGAGGGTGTTTGTGGTGTAACTAAGGATGATTTGAGCTTTAAAAGTGCATCAAGATCTGTTAATGAGTTTGTGTTTGTAACGGTTGTGAAGATAATGATGTGATATGTTGATGAACAGAAGTGTGTGGTGTATGCTTAACATTAATACTCTTAGGTATAGATGTTGAGTTTGTTTTGAAAATCTTAAGAGATTTTAAAGGTTTATGATGGAATGGTATCCTTAGGACCTAAACAGGATAGTACTTCTATAGGATGAAGAGAATAATTGATAACTATCCCAAGATAGTAGTTCGGATTATCTCATAAATGAAAATTTTCAAGAATGAATTTAGATCATACAAATAAGGTGTTAAGATCTTGCTGAGTGGTAAGGCACTGTCGTGTTTCTAGATTATTTTAATGTATTCTGGTGGTTTATCGAGTTCATGTAGGAAATCAATCTAAACATAACCCTAGTACAACTATTCTCAGTATTTGAAAATTTTAAGTCGAATATAGTTAGTCAGACTATATTCCACTGTCCCTAGGTTAAATATAGGTGACTAGTCTATATTTAGCCAAGGTTCGATAAAATTTTCAAATACCTAAATTAGGTATACTTGTGATATGTCCGTTGCTTTCGGGAAACTGTCCACTAAACAAAGGCGATGTCAAACCCTTCAGTTGCAAGTCCCGCCCATACAAGACTTGTAACCTATGTTTTCACATTCCATTGCATAGAAGATAGTACGGGTAGATATGTGTGGAAAAGAAGTTTTAAGTAGTTCTAAAACAGTCCATACTTGGCCAGGATCACGAACTTTTAATAATGAAGGTTTCAGAAGAAAACTTTGATGAATGTAGGGCTGAACTTCAGCTTTTGTAGGTGATGGATTTGTTTGTCCTTTATAAATCTCATATTTCTATTTAGAAATCGATAGGTTGTGACGGGTTTTTGATATCATATGAAATGATATTGATGATGTGATGGAATAATTTTATATTTACCGGGTCTTTTGACCTTTTACCCAAAAAAAAAAAAGAATAATTCTAGAGACCATTGCGCAAAACACAATGTCTCGGAAGTTGGTTAGACCATTGTGCAATTCACAATGTCTGGGAAGTAGGTTAAACCATTGTGTGACTCAAAACATTTGAGAAATGATTAAGACCATTGTATAATACAATGTCTTGGAAAATAGGAAAGACCATTGCATTAAGTTACAATATCTTGGACATAAAATGTTGGAGTAGGAACATGATTGGAAGGATGTGGTTGTGCCAAAATGCCCTAGAATAGGCATGTGCAGATATGTTTAGTCCATTGTTTAGATAAATGATTGAAAATAAATCGAGTTTATATATCAATATACTAATATGTTCATGTAGTATAAAATGCTTACGGGAAAATGCTCAATTATGTTAAGGGTACATATATTAATATGCAATTATGTTTGTATAGCATAAAAATGTCTACGGGGAAATGCTCAAAATGGGTATATATGAATATACTAATATGTTTGTGTAGCATAACATGCTTACTAAGTCCATAATCGTCTGAAAGATGGAAGACACGGAGAGCGGAAGGCTATAAAAATGTTTTTGCTTGTACATGTGTAGTTATAGTTTAGGTCTCAATTAGACCCATTTCTCTATAACCATGGCTCTGGTACCAATCTGTAACACCCCCAATTCATGGATGCAGCGGAATTCAAACTGGGTGTTACTCGACGGCACAATAGTCACAATAATAGAAAACAAACTCCAATTGAGTCGTTTTAAAAGATTTACCATTCAAATTGTATAAATATCAGAGATTACAAAATGAGGTCCCAGATGGTTCCATGTTTACAATTTACATTAAATGAGTTTTTGAATGATAATAAAATTTATAGCCCTCTTGAGTGTCCATGCCCTTCCGTGCCATCCTTGATCATCATGAACCTGAAATACATGCTTGAGAGGTCAACACAAAGGTTGAGTGATATTCATAGAGTTTGTTTAATGTTTGAACACAATGTGTTGGTAGTTAAATTGTTGAACACAATAATCGTAGTGTGAGCTATAGACTCACACTCATAGTTAGAAAACAAAGATGGGCTACGTTATTATATGCCCGGAAAGGTTATTAATTCACTAAGCTTATGACACCAAAACGTTAACGTGTACCAATATCGATCGGCAGATTTATCCCGGTAGGTACTTTGCCGTTATACCTAATGTCTCAAATATTAATGCATTTGTTTGAATTTAGTCAAAACAAATGGGATTCGTCAATCCCAATAGGCCTATTCACAATATTCGCGCTCACTCGCAAGTAACCCTCGCAAGTGATTAAATGGTTCATAATAAGGGATCTTGGTTTGGCAAGGATGTTATTTAGTGATAATAAAACATAGTCGAATAGCATACAGTAGAAAGCATTGTGTTCGAGTAGAAAAATAATAGCATGTATTCCCCCGAAGGGTTTGTAAAACAATTAAGTAATGGAAAGTGGGGCTATTAACTCACCTTGAGTTGGATGATGTATAATGAGAATGATGGATATGTCGTAAGAACTTCTACGAGCAACCTAGAATAATTGTTATAACTTAGGTTTGGAATAATGTCTAAGGAAACATAAACGTGCCAATATATGTCTTGCACTTAGTCCATGATGTGGTATGATGTATAGTGTAAGTCTTTGAAAATAAATGATTCATGAAACATTGATGAGGCGAAAAATGATCCGTTTTTAGGGGGTCATTTAAGCCCGAATCCGAATTTATTTGATCAAATATTGCCCTAAATCGTTCCTTTTGTGATTTTAGGTGTTTGGAGAGTGAATTCTGGAAAAGAGGCTATTTTGGACGTTTTTGGAGCATAAAGTGAAGAAAACAACAAAGTACCAAATCCAAGCTGGAAATACAAGGTGACGGCGTCAAGGGTTTGCTCTTGACGGCGTCAGACATGAAGAATAAATTACCGTAGCTGGTGACGGCGTCAGATGGAGTTATGACGGCGTCAAAGTGGCCAAGAATAATTTACCGTGGGTGGTGACGGCGTCACATAGGCCGTCACGATTTTATCTAGGGCGTCCGAGGAAGTGTATGGCGGCGAGTTGACGGCGTCAGATTTTACTCTTGACGCCGTCAGGACGATTTTCCTATATATAGTTTTCTAGTTTTTTCATTAAAAGGAGAGAAGTTTTGGTGAAACCCTAAAGACGATTTTGGTGCCTCTTTTACAGGTTTTTCAAGGGTTCCAAACCCTTGAGACCTTGCATTGTAATTGAGATAAGTATACTCTTAATTCAATCAATATGTCTATGTGTTGGTTGTCTATCTTTTGTTCTTATCTTAATTCTACTATGCTAGGCTAAATTTCCTTTGTGTTTGCTTAGATCTAATGAAACCTAGATGTTGATTACGTGTTGATTACTTGTCTATTCTTGTTTTGAATGAATGATATTATATGTTAGGCTTAAGAAAACTGGCAGATCTCCAAATGGTAACATGCTTGAACGTCTTAAGAAACATGAACCGAGGCGTACTAGGTCTTTATTGGTTGTATTTAATGCATGAGCCACTGTTTACAATCCCTATAGTTGTGCTGGGTCATGGTGTAGGAGGAGATAAGAGCTCATAGAGTTGGGGAGTTATGTATGCCACTCCACGAATGGTATTAAGGAATACAACCCGTCATTCATACAAGTGTAACAAGTAATTAACATGTAAAAGATATCTAGGGAGTAGTGAAGTCTAAGTAAACACAATTTCTCCAACCACTGCTCACAACCTTAGTTTAATATTAGTTTAATTTCATTTTCATTAGTTAATTAGTTATAAAGTAGTTTTTGGGTTAGTTGATTAGCAACTAATTCCGCCCACTCCTTCAAAACCCGAGATTTTAATTGCTTTCATAAAATATAAAAATACAAAAATAATCATCTCTCACCTCTAGAACTATTAATTAGGTTTTCTAATCCTAGCGACACTATTCCTAAGCTGAACGATCAATCCCCCGGTACTTGTCACTATACTATACTACAACGATCAGGTACACTGCCTGGTGGGGGTTGTAAGCCTCGCGAGATCCCTCGAGAGGTAAAGCAAGGTGCGATTCCCACGCATCAAACATGTATAGTTTATATATCGTTTACTACCGTTCGGGCCGACATAATTCAGAAGTCATGTTAGTAAACGTTCGAGGAGCCAGGACACTTTAATTCTTAAATCCACAACTCATCTCGATGGATTACATAATGAACTCCTCACATGAGGCTCCCTACTATTGTAGTAGTTGATAAAATATATAGATATAAGTTTTGATCCGAAAAGTTACATGTCCGATATTTGAATAAACTTAGGAAAGTTTATTTTTACATGAAGATTGTTATTAGGGGAAGTTTCATAAGTCTTGTATGACCATTTTTCTTGGTAATATCTCATGGTTCCTTTAAGTGAAGTAGATCCAAATTGCTTGTTCAAGTTATCGTCAACTTCTTGTTTCATGTTTTCGCCTAAGTAAGTTTGTATGGTCATTTAGTCATGGCCTTGCCATGACCTTTGGTCCTTATTCCATGGTCATGAGACTCAACCTTGGCTCTAGCCATGGTTGTGGTCTTGATTCTAGGTCATAAGACCTCTTGTTCCTTTTAAAACATAACCAATATATAGTGACTTATATATATGTAAATAGCTGTTAAGAAACTGAGAAATATCTCATTCGTTATTGATTTTCTGGAGACGTGCTCCTGAATTTTTGAAGAAAACGTGATTCCGGACAACTTTCGTGCTTTAACTTTTTCATGAAACGGACCAGAAAGGCCTCTTTTTGCGTGTTTAAGGTTTCTGTAACAGAAGCTATTTTGGCAGCTTTGCCGCAAAGTTTTGGTAACTTCAAATCGTCCTAACTTTTGACTCGTATACTCGTTTTAGGTGGTTCAAATTGCTATGGTTTCCTTGTTAAGTCTTCTACTATAATATGTAATGATCCAATATCATAATTTTACCATTTTGATCAGGTCTTACCAAGAAAGTCACTAGTTTACTTGTTTAAATAACTTAACTTAACAATCTTTTGTAATAACTTGTTTTACCCATTTTTATACATCATGGACATGATAACAAGACAATATATAGCATGAATGATATGTAAATAACATGATCATGATTATTTAACAAGAAGCATGTTAGGGTTTGGCTTGCAACTTTTGGCTTTCAAAGATGAAAGGAAGTAATTAGTAAGGATAGGACTTTGATAGACTTGCTTCAACCCACTTCACTTCATGCAATCTTTCTACTCTTGTAATCTTGAAAGAGAGATGATGAAAGTTGAGGTGACTTGAGTAGATTCAAACTCAAGAGAAATCACCAAAGTTTATAAAGTTTGGAAGTGTTTTGATGAATGAAAACCTAACTAGGTTTTAGGTATTGATATGGTACTTGAATCTTGCTCGAGACTTGGAGTAATTTAGCTAAGTGTGTGGTGGTTTTGGTGTGTGATGGTGCACGACATAAGGAGGGGAGAGGGGGCTTTTATATGGGTTTGAGGAGGTTACAATGGATGACTAGTCAAAGCTTGCTACAAAAGCTTATACACATGTATACATCTTAAGGCAACTTAGCATGAGATTAAGCCACATGAGGGTGTGACTCCCCCCCCTATGGCGGTTCACAAACTTGGGGAGTAAGGGTTGGACTTTGGAAGATATTATCCAAGATATCTAGTGTGTTTTGACTCCGTAAAATGCTAACCGTAAGTTGTTACGTCACAAAACGTAAAACCGGGTATCGTAAAAATACGAAACTTGGAAGAATGGTTAAACTTGTCATTATACTCCATAATAAAATATAAAATGAGTGGTAGGTTCCATTGGGGTGCTAAAACCCTGCTAAAACTGGAAACACGGGTCTAAAACGCGTAATACGTAAAACGTACGAATATTGCGTAAAATTGAGAAAAGTAAAATGTTACTTTTCTAATAGGATATAAATGATTTAAAATGACTTATAATATCTAGACTGGGCTCAGTCTAGTGTCGGTTGGTATTAAATGTCTTTTAGACATCAAA
Source organism: Artemisia argyi (assembly GCA_030686995.1). Taxonomy (NCBI): domain Eukaryota; kingdom Viridiplantae; phylum Streptophyta; class Magnoliopsida; order Asterales; family Asteraceae; genus Artemisia; species Artemisia argyi. The sequence goes on from CM060699.1 coordinate 82,954,578, forward strand.
CCGTAAGCCTAAAAATCAAGGAATGACTTATAAAATCAAGGAATGATTTTTGGTCAAAGGAGGAGGGAAAAATATGTTGACTTTTTCTAATAAGTTGAAAACTCAAATCATATTAGAAACGCGGTGCAGGTATAGGCTAAGGTTACGGCTGAGTAAAAACGCTTAAAAACTGAAAATTCTAGTTTTTCACGGCCGAGGCTTATTTTGGTCATGTTTTTCACAGTCACGATTAATTCTCAAATAAATCATGAGTGTGTCAAACATTTTTCTGATGCGGGGTCACTTAACGCGGTCGAGTTTCGTTGTGCGTAGAATTTTTGAATGACGTTTCACCCTAAAACGTGTAATTCCTTATTAACTTTCACGAAAATGATCTGACAAGTGTCAAACTTTTAATTTGTCATGGAAATGATTTATCACTCGAGGCCAAGAAACAAAAATCAAATTTCGGGAAAATGAATAGTAAAAGTGAATAGTGAAATTTTCCGGGAATAGTAATTAACCTGAAATTGTGAATTGTTACAGCATACAACGGAGGTAATGTTGTTTTTGGTGGTGATCGTCGTGGAAAAATCATAGGCAAAGGTACGATCTCTCAAGACTCTCTAACTATTGAAAATGTCGAGCATGTAGATAATCTAACTTATAACTTGCTTAGTATAGGCCAAATATGTGATAATAAGTGTAGGGTTACCTTTACTGAAAAAGATAGTTAAATAATTAAGGATAAGAAAGTTATAGGTAGAGGAATTAGGAAATGAGGTATATATGTTATGAAATTAGGAGACAAACCGGAAGATAAGATATGCCTAGCTACTATAGATGAAAACTCCACTTTGTGGCATAGGAGATTAGGTCATGCTAACATGCAATAAATACAATCTTTAGCCTCTAAGGAACTAGTTAGAAACTTACCTAGTCTAATATATGATCAACACTTTTGCGATGCTTGTAAAATTGGAAAACAAGCACATGCTAGTCACAAAGCTAAAAATATGTTATCCACAACTAGATGTTTAGAACTACTTCATATGGACCTTTTTGGTCCATCCGCTGTTGATGAGTGTGTAAATACTCATCATTTCTGTTACATTTAAACTGCAAAAACATATAAAAACACACAGGAATACCTTAAAATACAAAAAATTATCCCTGGATTGTGTTTTTATGCAAAAGGATTGAAAACGGATGAAAAACAAAACATTTCACATAATTTACAGTTTCAGTCCCTGAACTTTGAAAAATTGGCAAATCTAGTCCCTGGAAAATCAAAACTTGTACAAATCTCATTAAAGGTCCTTGGGATTCATAAGTTGTAAGAAATAGTCCTTTAAAGTTTAAAATCACATATTTACAACTTTGGTCCCTCAACTTTGAAAAGTGTCATAAATGGTCCCTGGGTTATTTAAAAAGTGAAATTTATCAAATATAACCCTTATACTATTCATAAATGGCATATTTGGTCCTTGTGTTAATTTTGTATATTTGGCAGGTTTAACCTTTCAACTTTTCAGAAAATACAAAAATAGTCCTTGTGGTATTATAAACCTAAAACCAACCGGACCCCCATTTTTATTAATAAACCCCAAACCAAACTAAGCCTAGTCCAATACCCACCCCCTTTTTTCTGGCCCAAAGCTAAGCCCAGTCCACCCCCTTTTTAATAAAACGGGGCGTTGACCCCTTTGACCCGTCTTCCCCAAACCACCCTTACTGCTCACCCCTCTCACCCCCCTCTGCAACCCAATACCACCCATGGTTTTCATCCACCTCAACCCCCAGCTGGCCAAACACTTCCCAACACCATCATTTCACACCCATATGCATTGAATGCATTTCCCACCCTTTTTCAACCACTGTAGCACCTAGCTTCCTAGTTTATCTTCCATATCACCTCAAAGTGGCCAGAAATATCTCAATTGTTCCCCCTTAGTCACCACTAAACCCCAAATTTCTTTAATTGTTCTGAAATTGCTTCAAGCAGCCTTTGTGACTTTTGGCGCCAAAATACTTTTAAACGGCTTGGATCATTTTGACTCATCCAATGGTTGGTATTATTGATGGGAAAGGTTCAGAGACATGTGGGGAGTCCAAAAATGCTATAAAGAAAGAAGGGGAAGCTGAAGAGAGAGATATCTAGTTTAATTTTAAATTATGTATGTCGACTTTTTAATTTTTGTATTTCCAGTGTTGTATTAAGTTCTAAGTTACCTTGTCAAGTGTTTTTATATTATAATTAAGCTGTTTCAAGTACTCAATTTCATTGTAAACCTCAATATCAGTTTATGCAAGTTTTGAGTTTTAAAAATTCTTATGATTCTTGATATTGTGTTCTTAGTTGAAGATACAGACATAATAAGCTCACATAAGCTCCCAGGAAGTTCATAAGTGCTTCTAGATACCTTAAAACTTAGTTTAATTACCTAAACTCACAAATCACAACTTGGTCAATAAAAGTCAAACTGTACCATATTTTGGTTTGGATTCTGATTCAGAGTGACTTTGGAAAGGAAGCAGCTTTGGATTATGGTTTAGGGACTCATGGGAGTCACATAAGTGTTCTTGGTTCTTGGTTTGGTTTTCTCAGTCAATCAGTTGTAAGCTTAATTTCCATTTTTAATCTTTCAATATATTTGGTAGTTAATCCTGGTAAACTCTGTGTTTCTATGCTTGTTTGTTAGTATATAACCATAATCTAGCTTAATATTAAAAACTTGTTAGTTAAAATATTTAGTTACTAAAAATCTCATTTTCATAAGTTTAAATCATCATATTTATCATTTCCTTGTTTCTTGCTGTTGTTGTTGTTATTTCATGTTTAATAATGTTATTTGATTATAATATAAATATTGGATTAAGTTTCATGAACTGAATCAGTAATAAGCCTTGAAAATTATCAAATCAGTAGTTTTAAGGTGTGTTTGGATCAGTGGTTCTCACTGTGTTCCTTTGAGTTTTTGTCATTGATCTTTGGTTATCCATGATACACTAGGTCTAAATAAGTAAAATACATCATAAAACTCAGGTCTTATTAGTGGAAAAGTCAAAATCACCAAAGAAGCACCACACAGTTAAACTGTGTAGTGTTTTGAAGGCCATAATCATTCACTTAAGCTCATAACTAGTAGATTTAGCCTAAATTAGCTTCATTACAACTTAACTAGTCATAATCAGTCACTAAATTAGGATCAAACTTCATATTAGTCAACTGAGCTTACAATTAGAAAAAGTCAAAAAGTGTTTGTTCAGATTTTCACCAAATTAGCAAGAATATTAGTGATTTTTGTGTTTGGACTTAAGGCCTGAAACTTGTTGAGTTTTAACTCTACCAGCTAAACCTTTGATTTTTATAAGTTTTATAATTTTATGAATTTTTTAAGTGGACCAAAATGCCCCTTGAACTGAGCTGCAGGGCAAGGTGATTGCCCTGTCTCAGCAGACCTAAGCCACCCAACCAACTTTGGTGGTGTTTTGTGGATCCCTTAGTGGGTCCCACACCCAATAATTAGGCTCTATCAACCCCCTCCTACCAGGCTTGAACCCTTGACCCTTAGTCTGACCATTTGACCACTGGGCCCCACCTGAAATAAGCTTGGAACTCTGTCCCCATTCTGTCTCAGAATCATATTAAGCCAAGTGCTTATTTGTGTTTAGTGGCTTATTTAAGCTGCTTATTTGTGATTATCTTGCTTAATATTGTTCATACAACTCAGATAGATAAACTTTTACCCTTGTGGACCCCACATTAGTCCATTTGTGCTTAAATCCAACCACAGTCAACAAAAGTCAACTGTGTGGTCTTATAAGCTCTCTTAGTGCTTATTTTGTGTTTATAAATTATTTCCCTTTATTAAAGTTTCTTATTTTAAGTATTTTATTAGTTTTATAAAAGAAAAACAAGAAAAAACCAAACTTAATTATAGTGATAGCTTCTATTTAATAGAAATTATCTATTTAATTTTCTTTTTAGCTTATTTATAAGCACTTATGCTATTTTATATTTTTATTAAATCTCTTATATATTAAAGTAATTTTATAAATTTTTCCAGAATTTTCCTTTGTCATTTGGTATTATTTAGAATTAATATTAGTTAAATTAATAATTAAATAATAAATAAGAATTAAATAGCATAATTATATTTTATAAAGTACCATATAGTTTTTATAATTTTTATAGCTTTTATATAAGGTAAAACAATTTTATAAATTTTTCTAGGATTTATACTGTTCATTTTCTATTTTTAACAATATAATTAGTTTAATTGATAATTAATTAATAAATAGAATAATAATTAGTAAATTAGATTAAAAATACATAATATAAACTTTTTATAATTTTTTAGGATTTCTGTAATGGTTAATTAGATATATAAAATTTTTCATAATTATCTAAGTCTTTTTAGTATTTATAATAATTTAAATCAATATAATTAGTTAAATTATAATTAAATAATAATTAATTAATAATAAATAGATAAATAGTGTGAAAAATATAATTTTAGTTCTAAAATAAGTTTTATAATATTTTAGACTTTTAGAAATTTTAATTTTGTATTTCTAGACTTATTTCATATTTTCTTAATTATTAGTGAATTATTAAATAATTAATAATAGTTATTAAATAAAAATAATTAATTAAATAGTTTTTAATTATAAAATAAATATTTTAAATTTATTTAATTTGCATTTAAGCTCCTAAGGCTTGCAAAATCCTACTATTGTTAAAGTTGTTTTTATTTACGTTTAATTAATAAACGTTTACGTTTTCCAGTCCCTTTTCACTTGTACTTATCTGATTTCACGTATTAGTTGATATAGCTTATTAAAGCTATTCACTTTTATATTTCAGTAGTACAATCACTTAAACCCTTTTCCTGTTCAATTCACCTGATCTCGAAGTCGTTTTATTTCAGATTTCACATCTCGTTGGGATCTAACGATCCGGGAAACACTAAACTCACCAGAGTATTGGTTTAGGCTGTCTGACTTGTTGACCATGACTTGGTTGATATTATCTGACTGTTTCACACCAATAAAAATTTGGCGCCGCTGCCGGGGAGGTGTGCTGCGTATTACGACTTTTTGAAATATTTGTGAGTTTGAATTATCACACTTTGTTATATATCATCTTTTTGTCTATATTTCTTTTCTATTTCTATTTTTAGTTTCCCGTCACTCTAAGGATTCTTAGAGTCGTCTCTAGTGCATGCGCACTCGTTCTTCTAGGTCAACAAGCCCTTTACGTGAGCTTGTCAGAATTCCTCGAAGACGCCGTAGACGTTCTGCCACAACAGCCGTATCTGAGGAACGTGCTGTTTCCCCTAAGAAAGTTATCATGGCGGAAGACCGTCCATTGAATGAGCTTCTCCAAGCACCCATTGAGGGTTACAGAGACGCTATTGTAGTCCCAGCCATTGTGGCTGAATACTTTGAGCTCAAAACCGGGTTACTAAATCTAGTAACTTCAAGCCAATTTTATGGTTTTGAGAGGGATGATCCCCATGCTCATATTCGATGGTTTAATAAAATTACTTCAACCATCAAATACAAGAACGTCCCTTCCGAAGCAGTCAAACTTCTTCTTTTCCCATTTTCTCTTGAGGGGGCAGCCCGGATTTGGCTGGAAAAGCAACCTCCTCGTTCCATAACATCATGGGAAGATTTAGTTACCAAATTTGTAAACGAATTTTTTCCCCCGTCCAGAACGACAAGTCTTAAAAATGAAATCATCAAATTTACTCAAAGGTTTGATGAATCGTTTGGTGACGCATGGGATCATTTCAAAGTATTGCTTCGTCGATATCCTCATCATGATTTCACTGAATTAATGCAAATTGACACGTTTTATAATGGTGTGAGTCAATCTGACCAAGATTCTCTCAATGCCTCCGCGGGAGGTAATTTTTTGAGCAAAACCACAAAAGAAGCTTTAGAAATCATTGAAAATAAGTCCAAGGTCCACACTACACGCACAAAACCATATAACTCCCAAGTGAGTGCTGGTCCTTCTTCTTCATCACCCGTGAGTACTTCTAGCACCGATGCTAAGATAGATAAATTCACGGACGCCATTCAAGCTTTGGTTCTCTAAAAACCAGAAAAAAGTCACTTTCACACAAAACCCTTCACATGCTGAAGTAAAAAAAGTTAAAGTTTGTGTCACTTGTGGTGGCCCACATGCTTACTACGATTGTACTGCCACCGATGGTAGTCCTTTTGAAGCCAATGCCCTAGCTGGTACTACAAATCAGGGAGGTAATCAATACCGTCCTCAAATTGAACCAAGTTACCGTGCTAACACACATATGGGACCACCCGGGTTTAATCCAAACCCAAATTTGCAAAACCGAAACCAGAACCAACCCCGAATGAACCAAGGTTATCAAAACCAAGGGAATTTCAATCCTGGACAGAATCAAGGTTTCCACAATCAAGGAAACTTTAACAGAAACAATTTCAACCCCGGAAATCATTTTCAGGGAAGCGGTAATCCAAATCAGGGAAATTTTCAGCCACAACAAGGTTATAATCAAAATAACCGTGTCCAAAATTTCCCCAACCAAACACAAGCCATTCTCCCAGCTCCACAACCATCATCAGATGAGTTGTTAAAGCAGTTCATGAAAACTCAAGAAGAGACAAACAGGTTGTTGGTCAGCCAGATTTCTGAAATCAAGAAATCTTTAAATGAATAACCCTCGGGCTCTGGAAAACTTTCGAGCAACACGATCGCAAACCCGAGGGGCGATGCAAAGGCGATCACAACCAGGAGCGGAGTTTCATATGATGGACCCACTGTTCCCACTACCACTTCTTCTCCTTCTCCCACGGTAGTGGAAAATAACGTCGAGGTAAATAAGGACGAAGTACTTCCTACTCATAAGGGAGGTACCCAAGACGTCCCACCTCATGTTGTCCCGAAACCCAAACCAAAACCTAGAGTTGTTTTTTAACCCAACGATATTCCAGTTGAAACACCTAAGTCCAACCCTTCTACCTCCTCTATTCCTTACCCTTCACGCTTGAGTGAGCAAAAGCTCCGTAAAAAAGCTAGTCACCAGATGGATAAATTCTTTCAAATCTTCCAAGATTTGCATTTTGACATTAGCTTTGCGGATGCTATTATTCTGATGCCCAAATTTGCATCGACAATCAAACACTTGTTAAGCAACAAGGAGAAACTGTTTGAAATGGCAAAGACTCCCTTGAATGAGAACTGCTCAGCAGTTCTTTTAAAGAAGCTTCCCGAGAAGCTGGGAGATCCTGTAAAATTTCTAATACCATGTGTATTTCTGGGAATGGTTGATTGCTATGCCTTGGCCGATCTTGGTGCAAGTATCAACCTAATGCCATATTTAGTTTGGAAGAAACTTTCTCTTCCTGATCTTACTCCTACCTGCATGACTTTAGAGCTTGCAGACCGATCGATATCTCGTCCTCTCGGCATTGCCGAGGACGTGTTTGTGAAGGTAGGAGAATTTCATCTCCCCGCTGACTTTGTAGTTGTTGATTTCGATGCCGATCAAAGGGTCCCTCTCATTGTTGGGAGGGGTTTCCTTAGAACGGGCCGTGCTCTTATCGATGTATTTGAGCAAGAAATCACTCTGCGTGTGGGTAATGAAGCTGTTACATTTAACCTCGATCAAACCTCGAGGTACTCCTCCAATAATGATTCTGAAGCAGTTAATCAAATAGATATCATAGACATTGCTTCGGAGGAGTATTCTCAAGAGTTTCTTGGTTATTCTCATAATTCTGTGAGTGGGGATGCCACTCCATCATCTGAACCTATCATTTCCGACTCTTCCCTTTCTCTCACTCCGTTTGAGGGAAGTGATTTTCTTTTCGAAGAGGTCGAGGCTTTTCTCAAAAGTGATTCAGTTCCATCGGGAATTGATAACACTGAGATTGATCTGGAGGAAGATATTCTTCTCCTTGAGAGATTGCTAAACCAAGACAATTCTCCTCCACTCCCTCCCGTACAACTTCATAATCAGGAAATCAAATATGTTGAGGAAACTGATGATTTTCCTGAGGTCGAACTCAAGGACTTACCTCCTCATCTTGAATACGCATTCTTGGAGGGTGATGATAAATTACCCGTCATTATTGCTAAAGGTTTAAGTGTTGAGCAGAAGATTGCTCTCATAAAGGTCTTGAAGTCAAACAAGCAAGCAATTGCTTGGAAACTCTCCGATATTAAGGGTATTAACCCAGATTTTTGTACACACAAAATCTTGATGGAGGATGACTTCAAGCCTGCAGTGCAACATCAAAGAAGGGTAAATCCAAAAATCCATGATGTGATTAAACAAGAGGTTCTTAAACTTCTTGATGCAGGATTGATTTACCCTATCTCTGACAGTCCATGGGTTAGTCCCATTCATTGCGTCCCAAAAAAGGGTGGCATTACTGTTGTCACTAATGAGGAAAATGAGTTGATTCCAACTCGGCTGGTTACCGGATGGCGTGTTTGCATTGACTATCGTAAGTTAAATGACGCCACCCGTAAAGACCACTTTCCGCTGCCCTTTATGGACCAGATGCTTGAGAGATTAGCAGGAAACGAGTACTATTGTTTCCTTGATGGTTTCTCAGGATACTTTCAAATCCCCATTGATCCATCGGATCAAGAAAAGACTACCTTTACATGCCCTTATGGAACCTTTGCTTATAAACGTATGCCTTTTGGCTTATGTAATGCTCCAGGTACGTTCCAGAGGTGCATGATGGCTATATTTACCGACATGATCGGTAAAACTATGGAGGTCTTTATGGATGACTTTTCGGTCATTGGGGATTCATTCCAAACATGTCTCACCAATTTAGAAAAAATGTTGAAAAGGTGTAAAGACACCAATCTATGTCTAAATTGGGAAAAGAGTCACTTTATGGTCAAAGAGGGCATTGTCCTCGGCCATAAGATTTCCAAGAATGGGATTGAGGTTGACAGAGCTAAGGTTGATGTCATTGCAAAACTGCCTCACCCTACTACCGTCAAAGGTATTAGGAGTTTCTTGGATCTTGCCGGTTTCTATCGTCGATTTATACAAGATTTTTCTAAAATCTCACGGCCTATGACTCATCTCCTTGAAAAGGATACTCCTTTTATCTTCTCACCAGAGTGCATCGAAGCTTTTGAAACATTAAAGAAAAAGCTTACTGAGGCACCCATTCTTATTGCCCCCGACTGGGATTTACCCTTCGAGCTTATGTGCGATGCAAGTGATTTTGCTATCGGTGCAGTCTTAGGGCAACGCAAAACGAAACACTTTCAGCCTATCCACTACGCAAGCAAAACTATGAACGAAGCTCAAACACATTACACCACTACAGAAAAAGAATTATTAGCTGTGGTGTATGCCTTTGAGAAATTTCGGACATACTTAATCTTGACTAAAAGCGTAGTGTATACGGATCATTCGGCTCTTAAATATCTATTTGCAAAACAAGATGCAAAGCCGAGATTGCTCCGTTGGGTTCTCCTCCTCCAGGAATTTGATATCATTATTCGTGATAAAAAAGGAGCTGAGAACCTGGCTGCTGATCATTTGTCCCGATTAGAGAACCCTCATCAAGATGTGTATGAGAAAAAGGAAATAAATGAAACATTTCCTCTCGAAACACTTAATGCGGTTACTTTTTGCGGAGATTCTACTACCCCATGGTTTGCCGACTTCGCAAACTATCATGCGGGTAACTTTGTTGTGAAAGGGATGTCAACCCAACAGAAGAATAAATTCTTAAAGGATGTTAAACATTACTTCTGAGATGACCCCTACTTATTCAAAATCTGTGCGGATCAAGTCATCCGACGGTGTGTATATGGACAGGAAGCCACTGAAATTCTTAAGGCTTGCCATGCTGGACCCACTGGGGGACATCATAGTCCCAATTACACCGCCAAAAAGGTGTTTAATTCCGGATTCTTTTGTCCCACAATTTATAAAGATGCCCAGGATCTCATTAAAACATGTGACGCTTGTCAGCGTCATGGAAACATTTCACAAAGAAATGAGATGCCACTAAATGCTATTCAAGTATGTGAAATATTTGATATCTGGGGCATTGACTTTATGGGGCCATTTCCATCATCTAGAGGAAACAAGTACATACTTGTGGCTGTTGATTATTTATCAAAGTGGTTGAAGCGAAAGTTTTACCCACAAATGATGCCCGAGTTGTAGTGAAATTCCTTAAATCTCTTTTTGCCCGTTTTGGAACTCCACGTGCTATCATAAGTGATCGTGGTACGCATTTCTGCAATGACAAATTTGATAAAGTCATGCAAAAGTATGGTGTAACCCACCGTCTTTCTACCGCGTATCACCCACAAACAAGTGGGCAAGTTGATGTTTCAAATCGTGGTATCAAAAGGATACTTGAGAGGACTGTTGGTGAAAACCGTGCTGCCTGGTCGGATAAATTAGATGACGCATTATGGGCCTTTCGTACAGCTTATAAAACACCCATTGGGTGTACACCTTACAAGCTTGTGTACGGAAAGACATGTCATCTACCGATGGAACTTGAGCACAAAGCCTACTGGGCATTGAAACATGCCAACTTTGACCTCAAAACTGCGGGTGATCACAGAAAAGTTCAAATGAATGAATTAAATGATCTACGTGATCAGGCTTACGAGAACTCTTTAATCTATAAAGAAAAAACAAAGAGAATTCATGACTCAAAAATAAAGAACCGCGTTTTTAACGTTGGTGATCGAGTACTTCTCTTTAACTCTAGATTAAAGATCTTCTCGGGTAAATTAAAAACCCGTTGGACTGGTCCATTTACTATCACTAAGGTTTATCCATATGGTACCGTTGAGTTATCTCAAAATGACGGTCCATGTTTTAAAGTAAATGGCCATCGTGTGAAACACTACTTTGGAGAGGACATCCCAAACATGGTTGTCCCGGATCTCCAAACTTTCCCCAAGGACAATTAAATTCGGGGTCGAGTCAAGCTAGCGACTCGGTTAACAAAAACAGTAGCTTCCTCATGGACAAATCAATTCGAGGTCAAGTCAAGCAAGCGACTCGGTAATCAAAAACAGTAGCAATATGGGTTTTCACTCATATTTCTGATTTCTTTCTCTTTTCTACCACCCTAGTGTGGGGGAGATGCCCCACATGTTGTATATATGTATATATCTTGAAAAAAAAAAGTCAAAACAAAAGAAAAAAGTGAGTTTGTATGTAAATAGCCTAAAATAACGGTTATTAATATTTCCTTCTTACGTTCTAAGTATCGGTTTAACACCCGGTGTTTTGAATATTGAGGGCAATATTCATTTCTAAGTGTGGGGGGGGGGGGGGGATTCTCACGAATTCAAACACATGTTCCATCAAGCACCCTCATTTGATCAAAATTTAAAGTTTTTTCACACTTAGAAATGCAATAAATGTTTATCAGTCAGCCATGTCTAACCCACATAAGGATTGGCTAATCCAGGAGCAAACGGATCTTGGTAAAGATATCTCAAAACCGTTGATGGCTTGCAATTTGCCAAAAATTGTATGGTTCCTCAACTCCCCATCATCCTCAAAAGCTAATGAGTTGGCTAGCCCGCAAGATTATGGCTTGTGGTAAAGGCAGTGGAAAATCCATAATTGGTAATTAGCTGACCAAGATGTTGACTATTCCATCAAGAGTTGGCTAGTCCAGAAGCAAACGGCTTTTGGTAAAGACAGATCAAATCCGTTGACAGCTGGTGGTTTGCTAAAAATCACACGGTTATCAGGTGTGCCACAGTTCTTACACCTGGCTACTCCAGAAGTGATGGCTTTTGGTAAAGAGTAAAAATCCATTAATTTTTTCTCAAATAGATTGCTAGGGACTAGCAATAGTTTAGTGTGGGGGATTGATGAGTGTGTAAATACTCATCATTTCTGTTACATTTAAACTGCAAAAACATATAAAAACACACAGGAATGCCTTAAAATACAAAAAATTATCCCTGGATTGTGTTTTTATGCAAAAGGATTGAAAACTGATGAAAAACAAAACATTTCACATAATTTACAGTTTCAGTCCCTGAACTTTGAAAAATTGGCAAATCTAGTCCCTGGAAAATCAAAACTTGTACAAATATCATTAAAGGTCCTTGGGATTCATAAGTTGTAAGAAATAGTCCTTTAAAGTTTAAAATCACATATTTACAACTTTGGTCCCTCAACTTTGAAAAGTGTCATAAATGGTCCCTGGGTTATTTAAAAAGTGAAATTTATCAAATATAACCCTTATACTATTCATAAATGGCATATTTGGTCCTTGTGTTAACTTTGTATATTTGGCAGGTTTAACCATTCAACTTTTCAGAAAATACAAAAATAGTCCTTGTGGTATTATAAACCTAAAACCAACCGGACCCCCATTTTTATTAATAAACCCCAAACCAAACTAAGCCTAGTCCAATACCCACCCCCTTTTTTCTGGCCCAAAGCTAAGCCCAGTCCACCCCCCCCCCCCCTTTTAATAAAACGGGGCGTTGACCCCTTTGACCCGTCTTCCCCAAACCACCCTTACTGCTCACCCCTCTCACCCCCCTCTGCAACCCAATACCACCCATGGTTTTCATCCACCTCAACCCCCAGCTGGCCAAACACTTCCCAACACCATCATTTTACACCCATATGCATTAAATGCATTTCCCACCCTTTTTCCACCACTGTAGCACCTAGCTTCCTAGTTTATCTTCCATATCACCTCAAAGTGGTCAGAAATATCTCAATTGTTCCCCCTTAGTCACCACCAAACCCCAAATTTCTTTAATTGTTCTGAAATTGCTTCAAGCAGCCTTTGTGACTTTTGGCACCAAAATACTTTTAAACGGCTTGGATCACTTTGACTCATCCAATGGTTGGTATTATTGATGGGAAAGGTTCAGAGACATGTGGGGAGTCCAAAAATGCTATAAAGAAAGAAGGGGAAGCTGAAGAGAGAGATATCTAGTTTAATTTTAAATTATGTATGTCGACTTTTTAATCTTTGTATTTCCAGTGTTGTATTAAGTTCTAAGTTACCTTGTCAAGTGTTTTTATATTATAATTAAGCTGTTTCAAGTACTCAATTTCATTGTAAACCTCAATATCAGTTTATGCAAGTTTTGAGTTTCAAAAATTCTTATGATTCTTGATATTGTGTTCTTACTTCTTAGTTGCTGATACAGACATAATAAGCTCACATAAGCTCCCAGGAAGTTCATAAGAGCTTCTAGATACCTTAAAACTTAGTTTAATTACCTAAACTCACAAATCACAACTTGGTCAATAAAAGTCAAACTGTACCATATTTTGGTTTAGATTCTGATTCAGAGTGACTTTGGAAAGGAAGCAGCTTTGGATTATGGTTTAGGGACTCATGGGAGTCACATAAGTGTTCTTGGTTCTTGGTTTGGTTTTCTCAGTCAATCAGTTGTAAGCTTAATTTCCATTTTTAATCTTTCAATATATTTGGTAGTTAATCCTGGTAAACTCTGTGTTTCTATGCTTGTTTGTTAGTATATAACCATAATCTAGCTTAATATTAAAAACTTGTTAGTTAAAATATTTAGTTACTAAAAATCTCATTTTCATAAGTTTAAATCATCATATTTATCATTTCCTTGTTTCTTGATGTTGTTGTTGTTATTTCATGTTTAATAATGTTAGTTTGATTATAATATAAAGATTGGATTAAGTTTCATGAACTGAATCAGTAATAAGCCTTGAAAATCATCAAATCAGTAGTTTTAAGGTGTGTTTGGATCAGTGGTTCCCACTGTGTTCCTTTGAGTTTTTGTCATTGATCTTTGGTTATCCATGATACACTAGGTCTAAATAAGTAAAATACATCATAAACTCAGGTCTTATTAGTGGAAAAGTCAAAATCACCAAAGAAGCACCACACAGTTAAACTGTGTAGTGTTTTGAAGGCCATAATCATTCACTTAAGCTCATAACTAGTAGATTTAGCCTAAATTAGCTTCATTACAACTTAACTAGTCATAATCAGTCACTAAATTAGGATCAAACTTCATATTAGTCAACTGAGCTTACAATTAGAAAAAGTCAAAAAGTGTTTGTTCAGATTTTCACCAAATTAGCAAGAATATTAGTGATGTTTGTGTTTGGACTTAAGGCCTGAAACTTGTTGAGTTTTAACTCTACCAGCTAAACCTTTGATTTTTATAAGTTTTATAATTTTATGAATTTTTTAAGTGGACCAAAATGCCCCTTGAACTGAGCTGCAGGGCAAGGTGATTGCCCTGTCTCAGCAGACCTAAGCCACCCAACCAACTTTGGTGGTGTTTTGTGGATCACTCAGTGGGTCCCACACCCTATAATTAGGCTCTATCAACCCCCTCCTACCAGGCTTGAACCCTTGACCCTTGGTCTGACCATTTGACCACTGGGCCCCACCTGAAATAAGCTTGGAACTCTGTCCCCATTCTGTCTCAGAATCATATTAAGCCAAGTGCTTATTTGTGTTTAGTGGCTTATTTAAGCTGCTTATTTGTGATTATCTTGCTTAATATTGTTCATACAACTCAGATAGATAAACTTTTACCCTTGTGGACCCCACATTAGTCCATATCAGACTAAATATGTTTGTGTCCTACACTTGTAGCTTACATCTAACAAAGCTCACAATTTAACCCAAAATATCAAGTAAGCAATATATTAATATTCAAGGCACAATGCTACATTTTCATGATAATATGTCGTAAAAAAATATTTAATGAAACAAAATAACTTCTTAAAGAAAATTTCAATCAATAAAATAAACATAAAATCAATTTAAATTTAGAAATCATATAAATACTCACCTATGACTTAAAAGGCCCATGCATTATATCTTTTAAAAAAAAAAAAAAAAAAAAAAAATCCCAAGGCGCAAAATATGGCCTAGGCGCAAAAATCGCCGAGGCGCCAAGGCGCAAAAATCGCAAAAGCGCGCGATTTTTGTGGGATTCATGCATGTCATGCGCCTCGAGTCAAAAAAATCCCCAAGGCTAGCGCCTTGTGCGACTTAGCGCCTAGGCGCGCCTTAGGCGCGATTTTGACAACTTTGGCGTAGTGTATACGGATCATTAGGCTCTTAAATATCTATTTGCAAAACAAGATGCAAAGCCGAGATTGCTCCGTTGGGTTCTCCTCCTCCAGGAATTTGATATCATTATTCGTGATAAAAAAGGAGCTGAGAACCTGGCTGCTGATCATTTGTCCCGATTAGAGAACCCTCAGCAAGATGTGTATGAGAAAAAGCAAATAAATGAAACATTTCCTCTCGAAACACTTAATGCGGTTACTTTTCGCGGAGATTCTACTACCCCATGGTTTGCCGACTTCGCAAACTATCATGCGGGTAACTTTGTTGTGAAAGGGATGTCAACCCAACAGAAGAATAAATTCTTTAAGGATGTTAAACATTACTTCTGGGATGACCCCTACTTATTCAAAATCTGTGCGGATCAAGTCATCCGACGGTGTGTATATGGACAGGAAGCCACTGAAATTCTTAAGGCTTGCCATGCTGGACCCACTGGGGGATATCATAGTCCCAATTACACCGCCAAAAAGGTGTTTGATTCCGGATTCTTTTGTCCCACAATTTATAAAGATGCCCAGGATCTCATTAAAACCTGTGACGCTTGTCAACGTCATGGAAACATTTCACAAAGAAATGAGATGCCACAAAATGCTATTCAAGTATGTGAAATATTTGATATCTGGGGCATTGACTTTATGGGGCCATTTCCATCATCTAGAGGAAACAAGTACATACTTGTGGCTGTTGATTATTTATCAAAGTGGGTTGAAGCGAAAGCTTTACCCACAAATGATGCCCGAGTTGTAGTGAAATTCCTTAAATCTCTTTTTGCCCGTTTTGGAACTCCACGTGCTATCATAAGTGATCGTGGTACGCATTTCTGCAATGACAAATTTGATAAAGTCATGCAAAAGTATGGTGTAACCCACCGTCTTTCTACCGCGTATCACCCACAAACAAGTGGGCAAGTTGAGGTTTCAAATCGTGGTATCAAAAGGATACTTGAGAGGACTGTTGGTGAAAACCGTGCTGCCTGGTCGGATAAATTAGATGACGCATTATGGGCCTTTCGTACAGCTTATAAAACACCCATTGGGTGTACACCTTACAAGCTTGTGTACAGAAAGACATGTCATCTACCGATGGAACTTGAGCACAAAGCCTACTGGGCATTGAAACATGCCAACTTTGACCTCAAAACTGCGGGTGATCACAGAAAAGTTCAAATGAATGAATTAAATGATCTACGTGATCAGGCTTACGAGAACTCTTTAATCTATAAAGAAAAAACAAAGAGAATTCATGACTAAAAAATAAAGAACCGCGTTTTTAACGTTGGTGATCGAGTACTTCTCTTTAACTCTAGATTAAAGATCTTCTCGGGTAAATTAAAAACCCGTTGGACTGGTCCATTTACTATCACTAAGGTTTATCCATATGGTACCGTTGAGTTATCTCAAAATGACGGTCCATGTTTTAAAGTAAATGGCCATCGTGTGAAACACTACTTTGGAGAGGACATCCCAAACATGGTTGTCCCGGATCTCCAAACTTTCCCCAAGGACAATTAAATTCGGGGTCTAGTCAAGCTAGCGACTCGGTTAACAAAAACAGTAGCTTCCTCATGGACAAATCAATTCGAGGTCGAGTCAAGCTAGCGACTCGGTAATCAAAAACAATAGCAATATGGGTTTTCACTCATATTTCTGATTTCTTTCTCTTTTCTACCACCCTAGTGTGGGGGAGATGCCCCACATGTTGTATATATGTATATATCTTGAAAAAAAAAAAAAAAAAAAAAAAAAAAAAAAAAAAAAAAAAAAAAAGGTCAAAACAAAAGAAAAAAGTGAGTTTGTATGTAAATAGCCTAAAATAAAGGTTATTAATATTTCCTTCTTACGTTCTAAGTATCGGTTTAACACCCGGTGTTTTGAATATTGAGGGCAATATTCATTTCTAAGTGTGGGGGGGGGGGGGGATTCTCACGAATTCAAACACATGTTCCATCAAGCACCCTCATTTGATCAAAATTTAAAGTTTTTTCACACTTAGAAATGCAATAAATGGTTATCAGTCCGCCATGTCTAACCCACATAAGGATTGGCTAATCCAGGAGCAAACGGCTCTTGGTAAAGATATCTCAAAACCGTTGATGGCTTGCAATTTGCCAAAAATTGTATGGTTCCTCAACTCCCCATCATCCTCAAAAGCTAATGAGTTGGCTAGCCCGCAAGATTATGGCTTGTGGTAAAGGCAGTGGAAAATCCATAATTGGTAATCAGCTCACCAAGATGTTGACTATTCCATCAAGATTTGGCTAGTCCAGAAGCAAACGGCTTTTGGTAAAGACAAATCAAATCCGTTGACAGCTGGTGGTTTGCTAAAAATCACACGGTTATCAGGTGTGCCACAGTTCTTACACCTGGCTACTCCAGAAGTGATGGCTTTTGGTAAAGAGTAAAAATCCATTAATTTTTTCTCAAATAGATTGCTAGGGACTAGCAATAGTTTAGTGTGGGGGATTGATGAGTGTGTAAATACTCATCATTTCTGTTACATTTAAACTGCAAAAACATATAAAAACACACAGGAATGCCTTAAAATACAAAAAATTATCCCTGGATTGTGTTTTTATGCAAAAGGATTGAAAACTGATGAAAAACAAAACATTTCACATAATTTACAGTTTCAGTCCCTGAACTTTGAAAAATTAGCAAATCTAGTCCCTGGAAAATCAAAACTTGTACAAATATCATTAAAGGTCCTTGGGATTCATAAGTTGTAAGAAATAGTCCTTTAAAGTTTAAAATCACATATTTACAACTTTGGTCCCTCAACTTTGAAAAGTGTCATAAATGGTCCCTGGGTTATTTAAAAAGTGAAATTTATCAAATATAACCCTTATACTATTCATAAATGGCATATTTGGTCCTTGTGTTAACTTTGTATATTTGGCAGGTTTAACCCTTCAACTTTTCAGAAAATACAAAAATAGTCCTTGTGGTATTATAAACCTAAAACCAACCGGACCCCCATTTTTATTAATAAACCCCAAACCAAACTAAGCCTAGTCCAATACCCACCCCCTTTTTTCTGGCCCAAAGCTAAGCCCAGTCCACCCCCCCCCCCCTTTTTAATAAAACGGGGCGTTGACCCCTTTGACCCGTCTTCCCCAAACCACCCTTACTGCTCACCCCTCTCACCCCCCTCTGCAACCCAATACCACCCATGGTTTTCATCCACCTCAACCCCCAGCTGGCCAAACACTTCCCAACACCATCATTTCACACCCATATGCATTAAATGCATTTCCCACCCTTTTTCCACCACTGTAGCACCTAGCTTCCTAGTTTATCTTCCATATCACCTCAAAGTGGTCAGAAATATCTCAATTGTTCCCCCTTAGTCACCACTAAACCCCAAATTTCTTTAATTGTTTTGAAATTGCTTCAAGCAGCCTTTGTGACTTTTGGCGCCAAAATACTTTTAAACGGCTTGGATCACTTTGACTCATCCAATGGTTGGTATTATTGATGGGAAAGGTTCAGAGACATGTGAGGAGTCCAAAAATGCTATAAAGAAAGAAGGGGAAGCTGAAGAGAGAGATATCTAGTTTAATTTTAAATTATGTATGTCGACTTTTTAATCTTTGTATTTCCAGTGTTGTATTAAGTTCTAAGTTACCTTGTCAAGTGTTTTTATATTATAATTAAGCTGTTTCAAGTACTCAATTTCATTGTAAACCTCAATATCAGTTTATGCAAGTTTTGAGTTTCAAAAATTCTTATGATTCTGGATATTGTGTTCTTAGTTGATGATACAGACATAATAAGCTCACATAAGCTCCCAGGAAGTTCATAAGTGCTTCTAGATACCTTAAAACTTAGTTTAATTACCTAAACTCACAAATCACAACTTGGTCAATAAAAGTCAAACTGTACCATATTTTGGTTTGGATTCTGATTCAGAGTGACTTTGGAAAGGAAGCAGCTTTGGATTATGGTTTAGGGACTCATGGGAGTCACATAAGTGTTCTTGGTTCTTGGTTTGGTTTTCTCAGTCAATCAGTTGTAAGCTTAATTTCCATTTTTAATCTTTCAATATATTTGGTAGTTAATCCTGGTAAACTCTGTGTTTCTATGCTTGTTTGTTAGTATATAACCATAATCTAGCTTAATATTAAAAACTTGTTAGTTAAAATATTTAGTTACTAAATCTCATTTTCATAAGTTTAAATCATAATATTTATCATTTCCTTGTTTCTTGCTGTTGTTGTTGTTATTTCATGTTTAATAATGTTAGTTTGATTATAATATAAAGATTGGATTAAGTTTCATGAACTGAATCAGTAATAAGCCTTGAAAATCATCAAATCAGTAGTTTTAAGGTGTGTTTGGATCAGTGGTTCCCACTGTGTTCCTTTGAGTTTTTGTCATTGATCTTTGGTTATCCATGATACACTAGGTCTAAATAAGTAAAATACATCATAAAACTCAGGTCTTATTAGTGGAAAAGTCAAAATCACCAAAGAAGCACCACACAGTTAAACTGTGTAGTGTTTTGAAGGCCATAATCATTCACTTAAGCTCATAACTAGTAGATTTAGCCTAAATTAGCTTCATTACAACTTAACTAGTCATAATCAGTCACTAAATTAGGATCAAACTTCATATTAGTCAACTGAGCTTACAATTAGAAAAAGTCAAAAAGTGTTTGTTCAGATTTTCACCAAATTAGCAAGAATATTAGTGATTTTTGTGTTTGGACTTAAGGCCTGAAACTTGTTGAGTTTTAACTCTACCAGCTAAACCTTTGATTTTTATAAGTTTTATAATTTTATGAATTTTTTAAGTGGACCAAAATGCCCCTTGAACTGAGCTGCAGGGCAAGGTGATTGCCCTGTCTCAGTAGACCTAAGCCACCCAACCAACTTTGGTGGTGTTTTGTGGATCACTCAGTGGGTCCCACACCCTATAATAAGGCTCTATCAACCCCCTCCTACCAGGCTTGAACCCTTGACCCTTGGTCTGACCATTTGACCACTGGGCCCCACCTGAAATAAGCTTGGAACTCTGTCCCCATTCTTTCTCAGAATCATATTAAGCCAAGTGCTTATTTGTGTTTAGTGGCTTATTTAAGCTGCTTATTTGTGATTATCTTGCTTAATATTGTTCATACAACTCAGATAGATAAACTTTTACCCTTGTGGACCCCACATTAGTCCATTTGTGCTTAAATCCAACCACAGTCAACAAAAGTCAAATGTGTGGTCTTATAAGCTCTCTTAGTGCTTATTTTGTGTTTATAAATTATTTCCCTTTATTAAAGTTTCTTATTTTAAGTATTTTATTAGTTTTATAATAGAAAAAGAAGAAAAAACCAAACTTAATTATAGTGATAGCTTCTATTTAATAGAAATTATCTACTTAATTTTCTTTTTAGCTTATTTATAAGCACTTCTACTATTTTATATTTTTATTAAATCTCTTATATATTAAAGTAATTTTATAAATTTTTCCAGAATTTTCCTTTGTCATTTGGTATTATTTAGAATTAATATTAGTTAAATTAATAATTAAATAATAAATAAGAATTAAATAGCATAATTATATTTTATAAAGTACCATATAGTTTTTATAATTTTTATAGCTTTTATATAAGGTAAAAAAAATTTATAATTTTTTCTAGGATTTATACTGTTCATTTTCTATTTTTAACAATATAATTAGTTTAATTGATAATTAATTAATAAATAGAATAATAATTAGTAAATTAGATTAAAAATACATAATATAAACTTTTTATAATTTTTTAGGATTCCTGTAATGGTTAATTAGATATATAAAATTTTTCATAATTATCTAAGTCTTTTTAGTATTTATAATAATTAAATCAATATAATTTGTTAAATTATAATTAATTAATAATAAATAGATAAATAGTGTGAAAAATATAATTTTAGTTCTAAAATAAGTTTTATAATATTTTTGACTTTTAGAAATTTTAATTTTGTATTTCTAGACTTATTTCATATTTTCTTAATTATTAGTGAATTATTAAATAATTAATAATAGTTATTAAATAAAATAATTAATTAAATAGTTTTTAATTATAAAATAAATATTTTAAATTTATTTAATTTGCATTTAAGCCCCTAAGGCTTGCAAAATCCTACTATTGTTAAAGTTGTTTTTGTTTACGTTTAATTAATAAACGTTTACGTTTTCCAGTCCCTTTTCACTTGTACTTATCTAATTTCACGTATTAGTTGATTTAGCTTATTAAAGCTATTCACTTTTATATTTCAGTAGTACAATCACTTAAACCCTTTTCCTGTTCAATTCACATGATCTCGAAGTCGTTTTATTTCAGATTTCACATCTCGTTGGGATCTAACGATCCGGGGAAACACTAAACTCACCGGAGTATTAGTTTAGGCTATCTGACTTGTTGACCATGAATTGGTTGATATTATCTGACTGTTTCACACCAATAAAAATTTGCAATTAATAAACGTTTACGTTTTCCAGTCCCTTTTCACTTGTACTTATCTGATTTCACGTATTAGTTGATATAGCTTATTAAAGCTATTCACTTTTATATTTCAGTAGTACAATCACTTAAACCCTTTTCCTGTTAAATTCACCTGATCTCGAAGTCGTTTTATTTCAGATTTCACATCTCGTTGGGATCTAACGATCCAGGGAAACACTAAACTCACCGGAGTATTGGTTTAGGCTGTCTGACTTGTTGACCATGACTTGGTTGATATTATCTGACTGTGTGCGGAGCTACGGTGGCAATCGTTACACCTTAGTTATAGTAGATGATTATTCACGATACACGTGGACTAGGTTCTTAAGTGATAAAACCAAAGCCTTTGAAAAATTTGAGATATTTAATAAAATGATACAAAATAAGTTAGGATATTCTATAGTATCAATTAGGACGGACCATGGTAGGGAATTTGATAACGAAGTACAATTCGGAAATTTTTTTGATAAGAATGGAATATCTGACAACTTTTCCGCTCCACGTACTCCGCAATCAAATGGGGTAGTAGAAATAAAAAATAGGTCTTTACAAGAAATGAGTAGAACAATGTTAAATGAACAATCTATCCCACAAAAATTTTGGTGTCACGCCGTAGATACATCAACATATATACTTAATAGGGTTTCCATTAGACGAATCTTAGGAAAAACACCATATGAATTATTAAGGGGTAGAAAACCTAATATAGGCTACTTTAGAGTGTTCGGAAGTAAATGCTTCATTCTTAATACAAAAGACTATCTCACTAAGTTCGACCCTAAGGCTTACGAAGGAGTTTTTCTAGGATATTCTCAAAATAGTAAGGCATATATAATTCTTAATAAACATACCATAAAAGTAGAAGAATCCCTAAATGTAACCTTTGGTGAAACTCCTCCACTACCTAAAACATTACCCTTAGAAGATGATGATGTTATAGAAGAAGACGCTATTGAGGTTAGTAAAACTAAACCCTTAGGTAATGATCTTGAAATAGAAACTTTAGAAGAAAATGAAGTTGTAAACGTTAAAGAATCAAAGTCACATCCGTTAGATAACATAATAGGTCACCTAAATCAAAGAACTCTTAGATCACAAGCTCAAGATAAAAATAACTTCTTTTGTTTTGTGTCAACAATAGAACCTAAGAATGTAAATGAAGCCTTAAAGGATGAAAGTTGGATTATGGCTATGCAAGAAGAATTAAATCAATTTAAAACAAATGATGTTTGGGAACTAGTCCCAAATCCTAGGAATGCAACCGTAATAGGAACTAAGTGGGTATTTAAGAATAAATTAGATGAAAATGGAATAGTAACTAGGAATAAAGCTAGGTTAGTCACCTACGGTTATAATCAACAAGAGGGAATTGATTATGAAGAAACCTACGCTCCTGTAGCTTGATTAGAATCCTTTTAGCTTATGCATGTGCCCTAGACTTTAAGTTATATCAAATGGATGTGAAGAGTGCATTCCTCAACGGTTTTATCAATGAGGAGGTATATGTGGCACAACCTCCAGGATTCATTGACTTCGCAAAACCTGATTATGTTTAAAACTAAAGAAAGCTTTATATGGTGAGCTCCAAAAGCTTGGTATGATAGACTTAAATCTTTCCTAGTTGAGCATAATTATTCTATGGGAATGGTAGATAACACTCTCTTCACTAAAAGAAGTGACCCAAATATCATCATTGTTCAAATATATGTCGATGACATTGTATTTGGATCGACTTGTCAGGATATGTGTGATGAATTTGCCAAAATCATGCATGATGAGTTTGAGATGAGTATGATGGGTGAACTAAACTTCTTCCTAGGATTACAAATAAAACAACTAAAAGATGGAATATTTTTTAACCAATAAAAATACATTAAGGAAATGCTTAAGAAATTTGGCCTAGAAGACTCAAAACCCCTTAAGACACCTATGTCTACGGAAGTGAAACTCACAAGAGATGAAGAAGGTGAGTCCATAGATAACACTAAGTATAGAGGAATGATAGGTAGTTTACTATACTTAACGGCAAGTAGACCCGATATCATGTTTAGTGTTTGCCTTTGTGCCCGTTTTCAAGAGGATCCCAAAACCTCTCACCTAGAAGCGGTTAAGCGTATCTTCCGATACATTAAAGGCACTATACACTTAGGATTATGGTATCCTAAGGGATTCGGCATAGAAACCATTGTCTATGCGGATTCGGATCATGCGGGAGACTACATGGATTGAAAAAGCACTAGTGGTATTTGCACGTTTATGGGATGTTGCCTAACGTCTTGGTTTTCCAAGAAGCAAACCGCTCTTGCTATTTCGACCACCGAAGCTGAATATGTAAGCGCTGGAAAGGCATGTCAACAAGCACTATGGATGAAACAAGCTCTCGTAGACTATGGCATTAGGTTAGAAAATATTCCTATAATGTGTGATAATAAAGGAGCCATAGATTTAAGTAAGAATCCCGTTCAACACTCTAGGACTAAACATATAGAAATACGTCATCACTTTCTTAGGGATAACGTACAAAAGGGAAACATAACTATAGAAAAGGTAGCCTCGGAAGATAACATTGCGGATATATTTACTAAGCCCCTTAAGCGTGAATTATTTAACCACTTACGTTTAGGATTAGGAATGATGGAACAAATAGATTAAAATTTTATTTCTGAAATTTCTCAGTTCTGAATTTTTTTTTCTGTCAGACGGGCGGACCCCTTAAATATATAAGGGCGGCCCCCTTAAAATTAAGGGGATCGGCCTCACTTTAAGGGGGTCAGCCATCTGAGCATTTAAAAACATCAAAATTTTTCTTTTCCGTCTTCTCAAATCTAAGTCTAGGATTCTGTTTTGCACAAAAATCAGGAATTGAGATATTTTGTTTTTAAATATACTCTCAAAAGAAAACCTCAATTCATTTCGAAATTATTCTCACGATTAGGAAAACTCATCACTTTCAAATTTTACATTGTTGAATAATTGTAAAAACGTTTTTCTAAAATCATGCATAAGAGTTAACATGAAGTGTCAAAATATATAATCCAATATATATCTTTGGCAATCATGGACTAAGCAAATTAAATCAAGGAGTTTTTGGATTGCTTCTTAGGATACATGTTTTTCTTTGCATTAGGAGTCGAAGCAATCGCATCTCCACATTTGTTGCATATAGGCACACACTAGAAAAATGCCAAGTTTCACTTGGTCCTACTTTGTTCCATCATTAGTTTCTCCCTCACTAAGTTGCCCTATACCTTATTTGTTGCCTTAGGATACATAACTTGCTTATTTGTTCTTTATCATTATTGCCTTTGCATGTAAACTATTATATTTGCTTAGTTGCTTACATATATATACTTTCCATGCATACTTCATCAAGATAATACTTGTTTAGTTTCCTAAAGAGATGGACTTGCCCAAAACCAAACCTCAAAACAAACATCTTTCTGTAAAAACCTGTGCTAAAAACCATTTCTGGCAATCTGGGAACCAAGCATTAGGCGGCTCCAATAATTATAACGGGCGGCCCCCTTAAAATTAAAGAGGTCGGCCACCTGATGGTCGAGGTTTCCTGTTTGCTTTCTGCTTTTTAGCCCATTTCACCCTATTTTGATTCCCCACTTCCCTAAATTCACAAACATACTTTGTCTATCAAATCCACCACATATTATCCTTCCATAAGCACCAAATCATCACACTATAAATACCCTCATTCATCATTTGTTATCACTCACTCAATCATGTCTTCCCCCAATCATCCAAGAACCAAACCCACAAGAGGTGCAAGAATAACCGTCAAACCCGTATGGAGAAGAAAACTTGACACATGTCAAAAATTCTCATCCATTAATGATGTTGTCTCCAACCAACCAACAACCAAACATTCACTTCATCCAAATGATACTTTCACTCTACCTCCACAAGACAACCTTACCATCTCACTCACCACAAATCTTCCAAATGATCCTTTTGAGGAACATACTCAATCCCAAAACCACATCCATCTTTCTCATCAAGACATGAATCCTATGTCTAATGTCCAAACCTCAATCCCCTACAACAACAACAACAACAACCCAACTCCTCCATCATTACCTTCCTCCGAACATAAAAAATTTGTTGAGGAGCTCAAAGAAGCCCATGAGCTTAGTGCTCTACTTACCCTACACCTTGCTCAATGCAATTTGGTTGAACAACCCTCTACCACTCCATCCTCACCATCCAACAACATCGTCCCACTTGAGAATCATGTCAACAATTTTCCTTGTTGCATTTTTCTCCAAAAATAAACCATTGCTCTCAATGAGCACTTTACTTAGATTGAGTATCTCCTCACAAGGTCTTCCCCACCACCATCACAAACACTACAATCCAACTCTTCCGCTCCAAGCTCACCCGCATCCACCATTCCAAACTCTCCAACCAAAATTCCCACCAATGTCCACCTCCATTGAATCCATGATTCTAATCTCCAAGCAAGTCCTAGAGACCTCAAGATGGCAACTTAGCATTATCTAATGTAGTTTACTAAGAAAAGCATATATGTATGCTTGTGTAACAAATGATTATGTTTTCCAACATAATATATTTTTATGAATAATAAATGCTTGTTGAGATTTATTGTTTGCTTTTTACATGTTCTCTAGTTATATATTTAGTTTATTGCATGCATATATATTGTTTGTTCTAAATATTTTTGCAAGCAATCCATATCTTGATTTGTCATTTAACCTTAAAATGAGGGGGAGTACACATCAAGGGGGAGCTCATCCGTCTTCGGGAGAACTTTTTTGATGTTTACAAAAAGGGGGAGAAGTGATATAAAACTCACTAAATACTTGCATATATAATAATTTTTTATTTAATGAGTTTAGATTTTGTAATCATCAAAAAGAGGGAGATTGTTGATATAAATAATGCGTAAAAATGTTATTAATATTTTTCGATATCCCTATGTTTTGACGATCACAAAATCTAAAATCATTAAACGTAAAATCATTACGTAAATAAGTATTTAGTGACAAAATATCATAATATCCAACTAATCCACTTAAGGTATGAATAAACAAGTGCTTAATACATTTTATGATCAAAGGAAGGTTTATTTACTAATTACAAATTATATAAAATGGTATAAACATTTTATATATTTAAGAAAAACACTTTTGGTAATTAAAGAAAATGTTTATTTCATAATAAATATATGAATTCAAATTTTTAACCAAATTCAGTTAAATTTTCACCAAATAAAGTTTCCTCAGAAAAAGACAAAGAATCTGGCCGTTTCATATGGGCGGCTCCCTTACTTTTAAGGGGGCCGGCACACAATTAAGGGGGCCGGCATACGCTCCTGTGTCAGATTTCTTTGCCTATAAATACTGGTTCAAATCTGAATTTTTTCCTCACCTTTTGCACTAAAACTTTTTGTTCTAATTCCCTCAAATCATCTTCCTAAATCCTTTGATCATAAACATATTAGTTCTTATTTCAAGTGATCCAATCCTTCATCATTCAAAGTGCAAGAGAAAAATACTCCTCCAACATCTTGTTAAGAAGTATTGTAGGCTTGTGTATATTGTAAAGGTGTAGAAGTTGTGTAATAGATAGATCTAGGTGTGTTAGTAGTTATGAATAGAAGTAGTTGTGTTGGGTTGAAGTAGAAGTAGTGTTGTGAAAGATAAGCAGTGAAGTTGTGTAGTAGTAGTGGTGTGCATAAGTTGTGAAGAAGGTGTGTAGTGGTGTGAGATTGGTTCTAGCTACTATTAGGACTCGACATTTAGCTTAGTGTCGTTAATTGGTGTAAACAAAAGTTGTGTAAGGTTTTCTCTGCCATAAGGGAGCTTGTTGACGTAGTGAAGAAAACTCTCGAGTTAGGTGCTCGGGGAGTGGAGTAGGGCGAAGAGGTGCTTCGTAGCCGAACCACTATAAATCATTTGTCTTGTGGTGCGATCTTTCCATCTCTATCTCTTTACTTATTTACTTACATTGTTGTCATTTCATTTCGTAGATATTAGTTTATATTAGTATAGTTTATTGATCTCACATAAAACTAGAATCGATTATTTTGCAAACAAAGTTTTTATAAAAATAAAATTGACGTAAAACTATTCAACCCCCCATTCTAGTTTTCCACAAGATTTATCTGTACTAGACTAGACAAAGTAACTGATGTATTTAAGGGTTGTGAATATTGAAAATAGTGGTTCTGAATAGTGGGAAATTTATGGCTAGTGAACAATATTCTAACGGTCGGGAATAGTGAATTCCAACGGTCGTGAATAGTGTTCTAACGGCTATATTTTATCCTATAAATACCCATTTCTAATTTCCATTTCTTCCATTAACCATTTTCCTCTCATTTCATGGTTTGTTTTAAAATTAAGTTCTTGTTGTGTTTTTATGTACTCTGTAATGAATATGGAATAATACTCGTTTTGTTTTTATGTTTAGGAATTTATCTCATTATTGTTTTTAATGGTTTGTTTATAGTTATCTTTCAGCATAATTTGGGTGATTCATCCTGTGGTGGCTCTTGCTATTGCTATGTTGGTGGGGGTCTTTGTTGCCACAGCAGATCAACCTATTGAAGATTCCATGATTTATATTGTAATTATTGTAACATTAGCACTTCCGATGCTAATTATTTGTTTATTTATTAATTTTCACGGATTCTAATAAAATTTTCGCTATTTGAGTTTTCTATCAGACTTTGTGAATTATTAGGGTTTTCCTACTTGTACTTTTGTTGGTTTCTCATCATAATGATGAGGGGATAAGATAGGTATTTATTGTGGTTTGTCCAATGTATTATTTATGAACAGTTCATTTTATCTCTATATTTTGCTTTTTAAATGAAGATTGTTATTTAGAAAATCTGAATTTATGACTGTTCCCTTCATAACATAATTCATCCTAAATTAGACATAGTTGATCAGGCTATGTATAATTGAGGACCAAATGATGTGATGTTTGGCTCAATCATATGTTTCTCTAAATTGTTTTAGATGGTGTTCAACGTGTCGTTTTTATAATATAACACGTAATTTCTTTTTAAGAATAAAGTAGAAAATTTTTGTTCATACTATAATGATGAGTCAGAAATTTCTAGGGTAATAACAGTATATTGTTATTTGGTAAATGGAATAGAAATTGAAATTGACGTATATTATGATTATTATGGAAATATTACAAGGTAGATGTTTCAATACGGTAGAAAGATAGTTGTTATACTTAGGTTACATCCATTGTAACTTAAAGTAAGATACAAGAAAGAGATACAACTTAGGAAATTTTTGAACTAGAATTTATTTATTCACAACAGGAATTTATTCATCTGTTTAAATCTAGTGATCATTCCCTTGATACTATCGAAGTCTTTAAAGATTCTTCATTCTCTTGCAAAAGTCTTGACTTTCTCATTGATATTGTAGATTGGACATTGGCCCTTGCAGTGCCCTTTTACACCACATCTGTGGCATACTACAGTTGTTGGTTGTCCTTTTCTGTCCGGAGCCTTATGGCTATTTGCCTTGTGACCTGTTTTCTGACACTTCCTGCACTTAACAATGCAGATTCCTGTGTGATGCATCTCGCATTTTTGACACAGGGGTTGACTTCCACGATAACCACTTTCAGTAAAAGGTGTGGCTAGGCAGTCTCTACTAGCTTTTTGTTTGTATTCCAGCTGACGATGATAGTTGATACGATCTTCCAGATGTTTACGATAGCAGTCTTGAGCATTGGTGAAATTGCAACAGATGGGGTTGATGATTCCTCTTTCAGTGAGTTTTCGCTTTTGGTTATTTCCATTAGATATAACTCCTTGCCTAATCCCTTGGTTAGGGGTTATGGTAGGGTTAATCATTCTTTCTGGAGTTTTAAAGTGGGTTGACCTATATTCCATGAAACTTTCATGGTTATGCTTACCAGGTATACCCGTCTCTCTTCTCGGATAAACTATAGTAGTCCATTCGAGTACCACTGACACGATGTTGTTTACCAATTTCTTGATGGCTTCAGGAGTCATGGTAATTTTAGATGATGATGGAGTATATGTATTGTTCATATTGTCCATCTTCTGAAATCATTAATGAAACTCAACTTAGAATCCATCTAATGTCAGAATAATTCAAATAATGAAGCTAATTATTTCATTGATGATAGACTGAATTGAATCCCTACTGTAATCTAATTTCAAGATATGCCTGTGTTGTATCATAGATAAATGATCAACTCTTGATATGGGATTACTAAGGAACAAACTGATTTGTCTACTAAAATAATCTTCTCTCCATTCTTCAAGTTCTCTTTCGAAAATTTATTTTTAGACAACTCTTTGGTTTTTGATTAATTATGGTATGTTTAAGAAATCTTAACAATTGTAAGAATCTTACGATAGATTTGAATAACATTGCAGAAGTTAACATAATATTAATAACTTGACTGATTGTTTTTGCAAAACAAACGATACAAGATCTTTTATTAATACTCCATTGATCTGCGTGGAGTCATTTGTTTATCAAAGAAAATAACAAATGATGAGATTTTATCATGAAAGTATGAGGATTCATTACATGCATTTTTTATATGAAAGAAAAGATTGATTCATAACATAGAGATATAACAGAAAGGAGGTTATTATACATTATGATTTGATTACAAGTTCTGAAAGTTCCAGATTTATTGAAAATTACATGAAATACTAACCAAATCTATTTGGTTTAGTAGGTACAACAAGGATACTTGTAAACTTAAGATTAGTTACGCCTCTGACGTAAATATCTAACTTCTTTCTCAAGTTCAAGTTGTGCAGCTTCCATGTTTGAGAAACGTTCCTGACACATGTTCATTTGATTAGCCAACATAGTCTCTAATGCGGAAATCTTTTGACCCTGGTTTATGGCTGTGTCTCTGGCCATCCATAGGGTTCTTTCAATATCTTAAATTCTACCATGTGTATGACCGTGTTCTCTTCTTGCATAACGGATCCTGGAGTCCAAGTTTCCAAGCTCCTGGTTGGTTTTGTCCTTTATCTCACCAACCTTCATTCATAATTCAAACATTGCTCGTCTTTCAGCATCCGCTCTTTTGAACAACGTGTCAAGGTTACGGTCGTACCATTAAAAACGTAATGGTTGTAACTCTTTTAGTCGTTCTGTGTGAGCATCGAATATGCTGGCTTGTTGATAAATAAGAGTCCATATTGAATTAGGAGTGCTTATATTGTAGTCGGGTGAATTAGGTGAGGATAAATTATTTGGAATATCTGGTATTGAGGAATCTGAAGTATAAGGTAACGGAGAATTTGGCTCAACATTCTTCCACGGCATCTCTTGGCGTGAACTTTGTCCAACTTTGAATGTTGCCTGACCACCAATCAAATCTTCATATGATTCAGTAGCTCTCCTGAGTTTTTGACGTAAAGGTGAACAAATAGGTGAAGATGGAAATGATCTCTGAGTGAGTTCTATATCAGGCTGGGGTTGTGATATTTGTACGTAAGGGTCTTCAGTATTCGGAGAATTTTGATAGGTAGGTGATGTATTAGTATTACGGAGAGTAGTTTGACATTCACGGGAGTTTCAGGAGACATGTTACTGTAGTAACCGAGAATAGTATTTTATGCGTAATTTTTACGTTAAAGATGTAACAGTACGAATGAAATAATAATTGTCTAAGAGTAATTTCTAAACATGTAAAATAATCTTAACAGGTAATGTATTGAGCACGGCAGTTTGCAGACACGGAGGGCATAAAATAGTATGGTGTAAAATCATTTATTTTGAAAGTGTAGTTATAGTTTAATGTTTGAAAACATTTAGTTCTCTATAACTTTATCTCTGATACCAATCTGTAACACCCCCAAATTTATGATTTAGCAGCGGAAAAGTAATTTGGGTGTTACGGGGAGGATCGAAGTTATAATCACATAAAACGGCTTTAAAAGAAGCGTTTTGAAAGTTATTTGTCATTCAAATAATATTTTTGATAAAAGATGAAACATTTGATTTAGAATCTCATTAAAAGATATAAAGGCTTGTAAGAATGACATATTTGATTTTTACACCATTTTAATTTATCAGAGTAATAAATGCCCGCTCCGTGTCTTGTCCTGCTCCGTTAATTACCTGAGATACACATGCTTAAAAGTGTCAACACAAAGGTTGGTGAGTTCATAGAGTTTTATGGAAAACCATTTATTTCAATAGATTCAGGAATATTTAGTAATAATTGTAATAAATACTAACAGTGATAGAACAAGTATTGAGTGATATTGATTATAATCACAGATAAATCATATATATATTCAATGAAATTCAAGTATTGGATCATAATCCTAACATGAGATGAAAACTCATAATACTAATGTAGTGAGATTTATAATTCAAGTCTGGTCAATTACCTATACAGCTGTATCTAGATATATGTTTGAAGACATATATTTTCTTATAGATATTGCCCCAAGCCTCATGACATGCAAAACGTTAACAAAATACCGTAAAAACAGAGGTGATTATCAAGTCAATGATAATATTGCCCTCGTGTAATAGGTGATTTGCCAATTCCTATTTATACTCAAATATAGTGTATCACGACTAATACGACTAACCAAAAGGCATTCCGTCAAGTATTAGTGGGATAGGATGTCAAGCCTCAACAGGTTTCGAAGTTGTTCACTATATTCGCGCTCACATCAAGTGATTAATGGCTCATGATAGAGGGACTTTATGGCGATAAGGGTAACTTAGGCAATATCAAGGTAATGATGTAACTAGAGTATTAATGAGGCGAAAAATGATCCGTTTTTAGGGGGTCATTTAAGCCCGAATTCGAATTTATTTGATCAAATATTGCCCTAAATCGTTTCTTTTGTGATTTTAGGTACTTTGGGAGTGAAATCTGGAAAAGGAAGCAATTCGGACGTTTTTGGAGCATAAAAGTGAAGAAAACGCCAAAGTCTTAATTTTCCATGCTGGAATAGTAGGTGACGGCGTCAAGAGTAACATCCTAACGGCGTCAAGAGCAAAATTCCATGACGATCCAGTAGAGATTTGACGGCGTCACGAAGGTAGGGCGTCAAGAGTAAAAGTCATGACGGCCTGGAAATGATTAAGTCTTGACGGCGTCAAATGTAGATCAAGGCAGTCCGAGAATAGTTTTGGCGGCGAGGTGACGGCGTCACAATGTTTGTCTTGACGCCGTCAGACCCCTTTTCCTATATATAGTTTTCTAATTTTCATATTAAAAAGAGAGAAGTTTTGGAGAAACCCTAAGTACGATTTTGGTGCGAATTTTACAGGTTTTTCAAGGGTTCCAAGCCCTTGATACCTTTCATGTGTAATTGAGATAAGTGTTCTTTTAATTCAATCAATATGTCTATGTGTTGGTTGTCTATATCTTGTTCTTGTCTTAATTCCATCATGCTAGGCTAGATCTATCTTGTGTTTGCTTGGATCTAATGAAACCTAGATGTTAATTATGTGTTGATTACTTGTTTATACTTGTCTTGGATGAATGATTTATATGTTGGGCTTAAGAAAACTGGCAGATCTCCAATTGGTAACATGCTTGAACGTCTTAAGAAACATGAACCGACGCGCACTAGGTCTTTATTGGTTGTATTTAATGCATGAGCCACTGTTTACAATCCCTATAGTTGTGATGGGCATGGTGTAGGAGGAGATAAGAGCTCGTAGAATTGGGGAGTTAAGTGTGCCACCCCATGAATGGTATTAAGGAATACGATCCGTCATCCATGCAATTATAACAAGTAATTAACGTGTAAAAGATGTCTAGGGAGTAGTGAAATCAAAGTAAACACATTTTCTCCACTTATTGCTCATAACTTTAGTATAATTTAGTTTATTTTTATTTCTAGTATTTTATTTTGATTGCATCTTTAGTATTGGGTTAGTTGATTAGCAACTAATTCCGCCCAAATCCTTCAAAGCCGATATTTTTAATTGCTTTCTAAAAAATATAAAATACAAAAATAATCATCCCTCACCTTTAGAACTAGTATTTAGGTTTTCTAATCCTAGCGACACTATTCCTAAGCTGAACGATCAATCCCCCGGTACTTGTCACTATACTATACTACAACGATCAGGTACACTGCCTGGTGGGGGTTGTAAGCTTCTCGAGATCCCTCGAGAGGTAAATCCTGTTGCGATTCCCACGCATCAAGTTTTTGGCGCCGTTGCCGGGGAATAGTTATTGTCTAGGTTAGAATTTCTTTTTATTAGGTTTACTTGCTAGATTCCTTTCTAGTAAGATTTTATTTTTATTTTTAGGTTCTCTTTAGTCTATCTATTTCTTTGTGCCTTTGTTCGTAACCATCCGACATCATGGAGGGTGGTAACATCCTTGAACCCATCAACCCACCGCAACAAAACCACCCATAAACCTTACCACAACCAATCCACCCACCTATAAGGTCCATCCGTTTGCAATCCAGCACCATTCGATTAGTGCAAGTCGGGTGTGCATTCTTTGGATACTTTTTCGAGAACCCGACCCGACACCTTGAGGACTACCTAAAAATTACCAATTCTATAGGATTAGGTGTTGATAATCAAGAAGGGGAACTCTTAGCCCTCTTTCAATTCTCTTTACATGGTCGGGCTCTTCAATGGTTATTCCCACTCCCGGAAAGGTCCGTCTCCTCTTGGGACGATCTTGCTTCCTACTTCTTAACTAGATTCACCTCGCCCAAGGAAGTTATTTTGCAACATAACCAACTTAAAACGGAAAATGATGAAATAATGAAGGTCAATGTGATGAATGAATGTGAAATCAAGATAGGGAGTAACACTTATAGGGAAGGGCCATGGGATGATAATAGAATATTTCGGAGTTCCACACCGACCCTCGAGGAATTGAGGTACCATAAGTTCCTTCTAAAATGCCCTTGCCCCGCAAAGTACTGAAAACGCCCATGGATTAGGAGGCATGATCCTATCAATCTTAAGGTCCCATGCATGATTGGTCATATGTTTAGAGAACACACTTATATCGATTTAAAGGCACCAATGAACATCATGTCTAGGCTTTACTATAATTGGATCATGAACGAAAAATTGAAACCTAGGCGGGACCCTTACAACCCTAATCGCATGAGTAATTTTGTTGAGCGGGTTAGAGGGCTACATGTTTTCGTTGGGGATTTTGTCTATAGGTGTAACTTTATGATCTTAGAAGATGTTAGGGGGATTATTGGTCAATCTTTGTGTCAGATTGTTTTAGGAGAACCTTTTGTCAAAACCTCTAAAATGATTTACAACCATGATGAGGGCACTATCACGTTCGCAACCAAAGAGAAAAACATTAGATACAGGATGCCCCGTAAAGAAGAGAGGTTTAGAAAAGTTGAAGATCTCGATGTTCCCGTGATTAAGATTGAAAGTGAGGAAGAGAGAAACGTTGGAGGTTACAAAAAGAAAGAGATCTATTACTCGAAATGTTTAGCTTTAGGCCCCGAGTATAGGAAGGATGACAGATTGATTAAGATGTTTGAAACCGCATTCATTCTGCGCGATGAGATCACGTAGTAACCCATGACCTTGAGTCTAGCTACAAGACTCGTAAATAAAGAAAAGCGCTTCTTGGGAGGCAACCCATGTTTTGTGTGATTTTATTTGTTTGTTTGCTATTTGCTTCCGTATGCATGCTTAATTTTTATTGTTGGTAGATCATGTTTCTAAACTAAATAGTGGAAATACTTTACTTTGTTGTTTTGGCCTAGTCTTAACTCCACTTAAAAGTATTTTTGCAAAAGATAAGTGTAAGGGGAAACCATAAATATGTTTTCAAGAAACAAACCGATCATGATTCTCCGCAATATTAAATGAACATGTATATTCGTATTTGTTAGAGTCAAATGCTTGTATTGAGTCATAATGAAGTTTTGCAGGATTTTCCAGGAAGTAGGACCAAGTTTTTCCAGAAATTTTCCGGAAACTTAACATAAGAATTTCTGCAGGTCACTTCTGACGGCGTCAAGAGTTTTCTCTTGACGGCGTCAAATGTAAAAATCTGGAAATTTTACCGGTTTTGTTTTTCTAATGGAGTCTTATGGTTTTTGTGAATTGTTAGGTTTATAATCTCCAGGAGATCTGAAAACTTCATTCCACAAGCATTATATCTTATCTTGTTTTCTAGGATTTAGTAACTTATATAGGATGCCGCCGATTTTACGCGAGGTTGTCTTGTCCATTTTATCAGGTTTTACAGGTTATGTATGACAAGAAGATGATTTATATTCTGGAAGGGAAGCTTTGATTGTTCATTTTCTTGGAGGAAGATTTAACCTGGCCACCTTATTATCCATACCGAGCGAATCAGGGGAGTATCTGATTTCATTCTCTTTACTTTTTCACTTTTACATTCTTTACTTGAACATTGGGGACAATGTTCATCTTAAGTGTAAGGGGAGGGTAAAAAGATGATGCCTTACATATGCACTTTCGCTTGAGTTTGTTTTGTTTAATGGTAGATGTGTAATAAAACTATGAGAAATACTTGTTAGTGTAATTTTAGCGCCAAATTTAAAATTTTTTACAACATTTAGGAGTGAAACTTTAGTCATAGAAAGAGTCTCATAGATAGGAGATTGTATGACTAGCACATAACCGTACTTTCAGAAAAATTTTCCACCCAAATATGTGAGGTTCGCCTTTAGATTTGATAGGGAAAGTATTTACTATTAGTGCTTATGAGTGTACCGGTAGCATTTAGATTCTAGAACTTGCGTTAATGATGCATCCCGAGACCGCTAGTGAGACTACATTCGTGTAGTAGGATTTACTACATGATAAGAGGCATTAGGATTACCCTTGTGTTAAAACCATATCATAATTACTTGACCATTTAAGTCATATTACTTGGCTAGTTAAGTCAACTAATTTTTCCCACACCCTTAGCGTTGTACTCATTTTTAGTACACGAAACCCCTAGTACACCCCTCCGAGCCTATCTTTTCGTTTCTAACTTTAAGCATTTTACTTAAAGGAAGAATTTGTTACACCCCACTTAAATGTACAACCAAATCGCCTTAGCCTTCCGTGTATGCACTCATTTTTAGTGCATTATTGTTATTTGTTAAACCCTAAGTTAACTTTCTAATTGATTACATGGTTGCTAAGTCGAGTCATATCCTTGTACATATTGTTTTGGGACGATTGGGACTCATGGGTAAGTACTTATTTATGGAGTAATGGGGAAGAACATCATATATTACCCCCAAATGTGCGTTAATCTTAAAAGTGCTCCAAGTGTTTTGATTTTCTTAATTCGAGTCATTAGATTAGTTAATTGTAAAGTATGTAAAGATTCAAGTGTAAGGGGAATGTTCATTCCCTATGATGTATTATTTTGGATGGTAGGGTAAGAGTGTATGCAAAAAAAAAAAAAAAAAAAAAAAAAAAAAAAAAAAAAAAAAAAAATCAAGAAAAAGAAAAAAAATAGAAAAAGGAAAAAAGAGAAAAAAACAAATGGACTACCATCCCTTTTTATTCTATGTTCATTTTATGCTTTTGTTATTTTTCATTTATTAGCTTAAGTCGAGTCTAGTCTTGGCTTAGCAACGCCATCTTGTACATGTAATTAACCAATATTGTTAACTCGCCACCAGTAAAACTTCTTTTATCCAACAAAACCGTGTATTTCATATCCCTACACCTAACGTTACAACCCTTTGAAAGACCTCTTTGATAGTTTATCCTAGGTGCTTACGCCATGTGGTGGAGGTTTGATCCTTTCCCAAGCCTATGGTAATCTATTTTGCTATGACAGGTAGTGAGAGATATCTTCCGTTTCCATATTGTAATTTACACTTTATTACACTCGAGAGATGTGAGTATCTAAACACTATTTGTGAGGTGCTAGTGTATGACCTCCGTGCTTGTCTATTGGTCTTTAGTGGAACGATTATTTGTTGTAATTACTTTTATATTAGTGTTAAATGACCCCTAACTTGTATTTTGATTAGAATAAAAGCGCATTTGCTTGAGGACAAGCAAATCTCAAGTGTAAGGGTATATGATGAGGCGAAAAATGATCCGTTTTTAGGGGGTCATTTAAGCCCGAATTCGAATTTATTTGATCAAATATTGCCCTAAATCGTTCCTTTTGTGATTTTAGGTACTTTGGGAGTGAAATCTGGAAAAGGAAGCAATTCGGACGTTTTTGGAGCATAAAAGTGAAGAAAACGCCAAAGTCTTAATTTTCCATGCTGGAACAGTAGGTGACGGCGTCAAGAGTAACATCCTGACGGCGTCAAGAGCAAAATTCCATGACGATCCAGTAGAGATTTGACGGCGTCACGAAGGTAGGGCGTCAAGAGTAAAAGTCATGACGGCCTGGAAATGATTAAGTCTTGACGGCGTCAAATGTAGATCAAGGCAGTCCGAGAATAGTTTTGGCGGCGAGGTGACGGCGTCACAATGTTTGTCTTGACGCCGTCAGACTCCTTTTCCTATATATAGTTTTCTAATTTTCACATTAAAAAGAGAGAAGTTTTGGAGAAACCCTAAGTACAATTTTGGTGCGAATTTTACAGGTTTTTCAAGGGTTCCAAGCCCTTGATACCTTTCATGTGTAATTGAGATAAGTGTTCTTTTAATTCAATCAATATGTCTATGTGTTGGTTGTCTATATCTTGTTCTTGTCTTAATTCGATCATGCTAGGCTAGATCTATCTTGTGTTTGCTTGGATCTAATGAAACCTAGATGTTAATTATGTGTTGATTACTTGTTTATACTTGTCTTGGATGAATGATTTATATGTTAGGCTTAAGAAAACTGGCAGATCTCCAATTGGTAACATGCTTGAACGTCTTAAGAAACATGAACCGACGCGCACTAGGTCTTTATTGGTTGTATTTAATGCATGAGCCACTGTTTACAATCCCTATAGTTGTGATGGGCATGGTGTAGGAGGAGATAAGAGCTCATAGAATTGGGGAGTTAAGTGTGCCACCCCATGAATGGTATTAAGGAATACGATCCGTCATCCATGCAATTATAACAAGTAATTAACGAGTAAAAGATGTCTAGGGAGTAGTGAAATCTATGTAAACACATTTTCTCCACTTATTGCTCACAACTTTAGTATAATTTAGTTTATTTTTATTTCTAGTATTTTATTTTGATTGCATCTTTAGTATTGGGTTAGTTGATTAGCAACTAATTCCGCCCAAATCCTTCAAACCCGAGATTTTTAATTGCTTTCTAAAAAATATAAAATACAAAAATAATCATCCCTCACCTTTAGAACTAGTATTTAGGTTTTCTAATCCTAGCGACACTATTCCTAAGCTGAACGATCAATCCCCCGGTACTTGTCACTATACTATACTACAACAATCAGGTACACTGCCTGGTGGGGGTTGTAAGCTTCTCGAGATCCCTCGAGAGGTAAAGCCTGTTGCGATTCCCACGCATCAAGTATTTGTGCTCTTCCTAGCAATTATTTTTGTTGAAACATAGAAATATCATATAGAGATACGGAAATCATTCAGGATGTTATAGTATAGTCAAGCATCATGCTACAATAATCATTTTGGAAACATTATCATTTGAGTTCAGTATTCTAGTTAAACAATTTGCCAGTAAAATATATATATCACATCTTAGGTCATAAACCATATCAGGTAAATATTAATTAAGAAATTGATTTGAATCATGTAAGTTATCCATATACTTATAAAATTATCAAAGTATATGTAAGCATGTATCTCCCCCAAAGAGTTAAAACAAATATTGGAAATGGGGCTATGACTCACCTTGAGCGATACTGGAAATGATAAAAAGTAAATTTGGGTGAGATTATGGGACCGATTATGGAAACGTCTTCAATACGGAACCTGATTATAAGGAAGGTCTAAGATTTTGACTTTATACTAGTGATGGAAATGATAATGAGAACGACTAACGATATGATTGTTAGAGTGAGAATATGATATGCTTAAACTGCCTAAAGTTTAGAAATAATATATTTTATAATATTATCTTGTTTTTATGTCTTTGAAACCAATATATCATTTCCTCGAAAGTGGGGAAACGATTCGTTAAGTTAAATCGTTTTGAAACGTTTTATATAAATATAACGAACATTAATTATTAAATAATTAAAATATACAAATATGCAACATGACATGATGGGGTGACGTAAAATAGAAAATAAAATAAGAATTTCAAATAAAAGATGTTGGTCCTTGTCCTTTTCCAATTTTTACACTTTTTACTCTAACGACGTTAGCGTTACACCGTCAGTCCTTTATTAACTATAATTTTCATTTATAGTCCACTACATGTCCAATATTATAATCTGAGATTGGAAATTAATAATATGTCAATTTCTACCCTAATGTTTTTGTTTTTACAGTTTCAGTCCTTAGTTTTAACAGTTTGACAATTTTAGTCCTTCTAAGTGTCATCGCGTTACATTTTTAGTCCAAAGTCATAAAAATTATGGGGAAAAAGTATCCGAGTTTTTCTGGAGCTTATTGAAGCTTATTAAAACTTATTCCAACTGCTTATTTGGAAAAATAGATTATTTTTATATAAATGGGCCTTAACGAGATAAATTAAAGGCCTGTTAGCGTTTAACGATCCGTGAGCGTTGAGTCGAGTTGGGCTTATCCTTGGGCTCATTTTTAGTGTTCTAAAATCATATCAAAAGAGATTTTTGGTTCAGCTTATACGGTGTACTTATTTTCAGCTTATTGGGCTTTACAGTCCATTAAGGTTTTTATAACTAGTTTTGAAAATGGATTTAATCACTTTACTTTGGCCAATTTAAAGGGTTTAAACGAGCTTATCATTACAATTTATAAGCATGAAACTTTTAGTTTGTAACAAAGAGAAACAGATTTTGTAAAAATAATGGGTTGTTGTTAAGTCGGATTTGGTTTTACATGGCTCTTTTGGTCACGACCTGAAGCAAATTTTCTGGGGAGTAAATTGCAAAAATTGTCCTTGTGGTTTGGCCAAATTGCACGTTTCGTCCTTGTGGTTCATTAAGTGCAAAGATCGTCCTTATTTTGCACTGTTACATGCACTTTTGGTCCTCTATCATTGCAAAAATCGTCCTCGTGGTTTGCCAAATTTCGCTGTTGAAGGACCAAAAGTGCACGTAACAGTTCAAAATAAGGACGATCTTTGCACTTATTGAAACACAAGGACGAAACATGCAATTTGGCCAAACTACAAGGATGATTTTTGCAATTTACTCTTTTCTGGGTAAAAAGACTTAGAAAAATTCTAAGTATTGGTGGTATATACGAGTTGATCGATTCACTTTGGTCATTTTAGAGAGTCGAGACGTGATCATTTTTACAAGTTATTTATATGAAAGTTGTAGCTAGTCATAATGTCTAAGAGTTCGTATAAAAACATATATGGGTCGTTAAATGAATTTGAGTTTTTCAAATCTAATTTAGTCGCTATTTGAAACAGTTTTTACTAGTAAACACTTCGTTAAATTTTCTAAGTTTTCACTATATGTACTTTTTATGTATAGTACGAATTGAGTTCTATGGATGCATGTAACGTAAAAATAA
The DNA here is from genome assembly GCA_030686995.1 of Artemisia argyi. Taxonomy (NCBI): domain Eukaryota; kingdom Viridiplantae; phylum Streptophyta; class Magnoliopsida; order Asterales; family Asteraceae; genus Artemisia; species Artemisia argyi. The sequence continues at coordinate 82,995,704 of CM060699.1, forward strand.
ACGTAAAACAAGTGTGTGTCGTGACTCCTAGGCCTTCCGAGATCGAGGCTAGTCACGTTTGGTGTGCTATGTATGAATAGGTACGTAAATATATATACCAAAGTATATACGTTCGGCATGAATTATACATGATGCATGAAAATGAAATATCGAATGAAATGAAATCAAAAGAGTTTCTAAGATACTTACAACACCTCTAAGGTGGTAGAGAGTCGTGAGTGAAGGAGGGAACGCAAGAAAATCTCACATTCGTTTATAAAACACAAGTATCGATTTATATAAATATAACCCGACACCACTTGTTTGCTTCCAAATGAAGATGCGATTTATTCCTGGTCTTTCAGAGATTGTTTTGAGAGTGTATAAAGTTATTATTGTGTATTGAATGAAAGAAATAAGGTGATGAAGAAGGAGTACATATAGAAAGGTTTTAGAACACCTATTTGTGTAAATATTTCAAGGAGACATGAAATACTATGCATGTCAGTGAATAAGAGATTTTTTCTAGTGAAGTTACTGACATTTCAAGACTTTTGAAGGAGTTGTAGGCAATTAGCAAAGTTAGAATTGACCTACGTGAATTTTATATGTCGACTATCATTTATACATGTACACGAATTAGAAAATGAATAGAACTTGGTTTCTAACTGATGTAATTCGACTTTTAACATGAAATGATACTTAAAATATTATTAGGAACTCATAGAAACAAACGGGAGTCAAAACGGTTAAGTTTTGAATTATTTATATGTCGAATGGGTTGTTTTTGGACCGAACACTTTGCCCTCTAAAAACATAGCAATACTCGACCTGTGGATTAGAGACTTGGCATACGTATAGTTGGCTAGGTGAGAAACGAGGTGGTGCAAATATATATATATATATATATATATGTTGTGTTTAAGATTTGAGAGAACGAGGAGCGTTTTGGAGGATAGTTTCTAGTCGATATATGCATAAAATTATAAACTAAAGTTGGGCTTGAAATATGAGCTGATGAATAGTAACGATGGAATGAAGTTGGGCTGAAAATATTAAGGGCCTGTTAGGTGTAATTAAGGTTTAATTGTTAGGTGTAATTAAGGTTTAATTAGGATTAGTGAAATGTTTAAGTTTTGTTAAACGTGTCGAGAACTTGTTTTGTCATTTGGTGAATTTTAAAATATCGTAATCGTGACCATTTAATATAATAAGAAAAGTTTCAAATTTTTCTGTAAAAATGATGATTAAAATAATGACAGAGATTAATATATAATTAACCGTTGTTAATTATATGAATTTTTTTCAGTTCTCTACAAAAATCCCCAACCCCAACATGGGTAGTGAAACTCCAAAATTCCCCAGGGATGAGGGTTATGGGTAATGGGCTTTGGCACCGGTTTTACTTCTCTAGTCAATGGATTAGCTACTAGAAGACCACGACCATAAATGATAAATACTAGGCCATTCGAAGAGCCAATCATAGAATACTTATCATTAGGACGTATAAATATAGCCTCGCCGATTCTTTTATGTCCATTTTTGTTACTGTTGTAACTACGTTTCAAATGAGCTTTGATGAAATAAGAATTGGATATCAAAGATTTCCAAAACTTGCACACACTCTTGCATCTAATGAGATTCCTCGCATCCAATCTTAGGAATATGATGTACCAACGGAAATGAGCTTTGAAGATTTGAGTTTCGGACATCAAAGATTTCCACGACTTACACACACTCGTGCATCTAATGAGATTCCTCACATCGAATCTTACCAATATATCCTCTTAGATGCCATCTGGTATGTGCTTTGCCATTGAATCCACGAAATAACACTATTGCACTGAAATATCAAATATAATTTTGATAAGTACCCTCAACAATATATTTAGTTAACAGCTAGTATTGAACCTTGTTTGTGACGTTTATACACAAATGCATACAAAAATACAAAGTAGTTTATGCAAATTCGTAACAGATTACACAATAGGAATTAGCTTATGCAAAAATACAAAGTAGCTAGCCTGATAACAAATTCACAGTCACAAAGTCATAGAGTAATAAACAACTAACTTCAACGTTTACATACTTACAAGCAAAGTCCATACTGAATGATTTACTTATTTACTCGATTTACATAACATTTTATAGAGATAAAATAACATGATATTAAAATATTATATGATGAATTAAGTTGAAGAATTGCATACCTTGAAACAAGAAGTCGACCAAAAACAAATGGAATAATTTAAACGAAAATGTCGACCTCTTTTTATAGTGTTTAGAGGGTTTCTTTTCTATTCACGTCTCGCAGTTCAAGAATTATTAGTTATTAGCCCATGTATCAGTTTTATATTTTGGCCAATTTAATATGTGTGGTGCGGGTTTGGGGCGGGGCGGCCATCCTAATCCCTAAACTCGATTATCAAAGTTCTCCCCAAACCCGCCCCGATCTCCATCGGGATCTAATCGGGGCGACCCGTAGGGGCGCGATGCTCCCCCAAACCCGTCCCATATTAATCGGGTATCTTATCGGTGTGTCTTTTTTGGGTGCAATTCTCGACCAAATCCGCACCATACCACATTTATTATTATTTTTTAACCGTTAGCAATAACTTAAAGAATTAAGAACCTATTAGTAATCAATTAAAACAAGCTTTATTAAGTTTTCAACGATCATGTTATCATAAATAATGATAAATTTCACCGCCGAAAATTAAAACTTAAAAATAAAAGATGAAAAAACTAACAATATTAAAGTATTTTTTTTGTTACGTAAATACTAAGAAAATAGTATACATGTATAGATATATTTGTATATGTGTATATATTATTCGGCCGGTGTGGGCGGGGCAAGGATTCCCCGCTCCCCACCCCAAACCCGATTAAAATCCCCGTTTAAGCCTCAAGCTCTCCCCGTAACCCGATTAGCATGACCCGCCTGCCCCAATTAGTTCAGGTTTCGAATTTCCCCGTCAGGTTCGGATATTTTTGCCATCCTATGTATGCGCCTACGGAACTATACTTTGTTTAAATAACTAACTCTCGTTCACACACAAAATTTACATATAAATTAAATTTATTTTATAATTACAATTTTATATACAACCAGTATAAAAACCTGACAGTGTTTAATGTTTTGTAATTGTGAATAAGTATAACTAATAATTGTGTAAATAATTTTACATATTGTTTAAACAATTTTACATAAACTTTATCATTATGTTTTAATATCGATTGTTAGTTTGTATAGATTTTTGTTGAAAGAAGAATCTGACTTTATTTAACGGACATTCTGTTAAGGTTGATGTTGTATAAAAGGTTTATTACCTGAAAATGTATTTTCTTTGACATTTTTTTTAGTTGTATGTATCATAATTTGGATTGAACTATTTAATAACTAATTTTTGCTATGACAATCAATAAAAGTCCGGGATAGTCACTTGGACAAGTAGGTTTGTGTTTGTCGTGACCCGTTTTCACAAACGAACAACTTTGTGTAGCAATTTCTCACATTAAGAGTATAGAGGGTTGAAGATTGTCATTCGTGACGAAGATGGCAAACTCACAAATATGACTATGAATATTGTCTACAAAAAGTTCTACAAAATTTTGTAATAATAAGTAACAAACATCATCGATTTTTTTTCTTTTTTTTATTATTATTTAAAAAGAAACGTTTAAATACAAAATTGTGAGTTAAATCCCACATCTCATCACCGAACCTTTTTAATATATACTCTTTTATTTCTTACCGAACCTTTTAATATATACTCTTTTATTTCTTACTCAAACCTATTGATTTATATACTTTCTAAATTACTCACCGATTTTTTTTTTAAAAGATTCATTCATCAAATTTAGCTGAATACATTATGTATTGAGATAACACCGACAAGTGACACAACTCATGCCTCTTCGATTCTCCCAATATAGTTTAGTTGAATTTAACTAAACAAAAAACAGCTATATTTTCAGCTAATACATTTGACATCATCTTATGTTTATATGAACAATCTAAAAACAATATTACATTTGGCCTACCGACCAAGGATCAAATGAAAAGAAAACTTAAAATAAGAAGAATGAGAAATAATTATAACTACACATTTAAAATGCATCGACTTGAATTAGATGCATCCCTAGTCTTTTAGATGCACCATAATATATTTTCTAGCAAAAAATTAGATACATATACATATATTAGATGCATTTCATCAAGTTAAACAAATCCTATACATTTTTCGTCCTCTGCGGATCAAATTTGTTTTTAGTACTACTTTGCATCGTTTTCACTTCAAAATCACTTTCGAAACTAATTGGGATGCATCTAAACGAATAGAGATGCATCTAAATCAAGTCGATGCATCTTAAATGTGTAGTTATAATTATTTCTCATCCTTCTCATTTTAAGTTTTCTTCTCACTGGATCCTTACCCTTGGCCTACCAACATTTTTATGTGCATTACAAAATATCGCACACTTTACCTGTCTTTTTGAATACCCTGTTGGAAGATAATATCACAAGACTTAACATAAGTATCAAAGAGATCAAGATGGGTCGAAAATCAAGGGCCTGTAACATAGTTTCTGGTTTGGGCCGCAGGCCAACAAACCCACAAGAAGGAAAACGTAGATGTTAGATATGACAGTTATATAGTTTAGGGTTACAACGTTTAGTATAGGTTGTGTCCATTACTTTTACTGAAACGGTATCACTCTTATTTATTGGTGCCGCTTCAATTAGTATATATAGAGTAGGATTCTGTAATCAATATGCAACCCATTTCGATTACTCAATATCAATATAAAGGGTTTCAATATGTCCCCACCCACCCCACCCACCCCACGGCGATCATCCAAAAACCCCAAAACCAATTAACGGCGGTCATCTACAGCAATTAACTACGGCGAGCATCTTCAGCGGGATCAAACACCATACAATTCAGTTTACACAGGTAATCGATTAGAGGCTAGGGTTTTCATCGGTGACCATCTTTTTCTTCATTAGATAATTAGTGCAGATCAAATGGCGTATCGAAGGACGACTAGTCATGGAGAAAGGGGTCATTACAGGATTTCGGATGAATCATTATTGGAGAGGCTTTCCTGTAATGTGTATGTTACTAACTTCCCTGCTCATCTTAACCTTAAGGGCTTAAGGAATGTTTGTGATCGTATTGGAACTGTTTTAGATGTGTTTATCTCGCAGAAGCTGTCCAAATTGGGTAAGCGTTTTGCATTTGTGCTTTATTAAGGTGCATAATATTAACAGTATTATTGATGATTTGTGTAATACTTGGATTGGGTCATTCAAGTTATATGCTAATATAGCACGATTCGATCATCCCGGAACTTACAAACCTAGGGCTCAATCTCGGTCACCGGAGATTGAATTGACTGGGAAAGTAACCAATTCCTCATTTACATATGCCAAAGTGGTACGTGGTACTCATGATGGCATAAACACTAAAGAAAAAGACCATGGGTCAATTGTTAAATTAACAAGTGATTGTATGAAACAAGTGAATGCAGAAACTATGGTGTTTGCATCTGTTAAAGATTTTCGTTCTCTAACCAACATGCGGACTATTTTAATGAATGAAGGATTTGATAGGGTGGATCTTAAATATCTGGGGGATTTTTGGCTCTCTGTGGAATTTCAAACAGTGGATACATGCCTAAAGTTTCAGAATCACGAAGGGGTGCAATCGTGGTTTACGTCCATTATTAAACCATCCGAATTTGTTGTTCAGGAAAGAGTTGCATGGGTTGATGTGGAAGGAATTCCAAATCAGGCGTGGACACAAAATACGTTTGATAAGATTGCGGCAAAATGGGGAACACTAATATATACTGTGGATGTGAATGGTACTAATATGTATAGTGTCCGCCTATGTATTAAAACTTCTGTTGATACTTTAATTGCAGAGTCTTTTCAAGTGGATGTGGGGGGTCGACTAATGATGATACGGGCTAAAGAGATAACTGGGTGGATATTGGAATTCTTGGAGGACATGTCTAAAACAGAAGTTGAAGGGAAGGGAGAAAATGATATGGTTGGTGATAGCGATTCGGATGATGCGATTTCTATTAATGAAAATGATGTGGAGGATGTAGTAGAGGATGCTATGAATAAGGAAGTTCCATTTTCTAATGGTATGAATAAGGATGTGGAGGATGGTATGGTTGGTGATAGTGACTCAGATGGTGAGATTTCTATTAGTGAAAATGATGTGGAGGACGTAGTAGAGGATGTTATGAATAAGGACCCGTTTAATTTAGAAGAGTTGATAAAAAAATCTGTAGCGAAAAATGACAAGGGAGACAATAGCGATCCTACATTCCCTCCTGGTTTCACTCCTGTTATGTCTTTAAATAAAGAGATGGATGTTAATCGTAGTCAAAAGATGGAGCCACAGGAAGATAGCGAGAGTATAAATAAAGAAGATAAGAAGAAGGAAAGTCACTGTCATAAAAGTGGTGTACGGATTATTGATGAAGATGGAAATCGAGATGTTCAGTCAATAAGCATGACATCTCAAATTAAGTCAAAGATACTAATGAGCGGATTCTCGATGATAGATAAATTTAATGAGATTATTGAATTTGGACAAGCGATGGGGTATGCAATGAAGGGGTGTGAAAAGGATATGAAGCGAATTATAGACAATATTGGAGGAGAGAACGTTATGCAATGAAGATGATGTCTTTAAATGTTCAAGGAATCGGGAAAAAGGCGAAAAAGAAATGGGTTAGGGAGTTGTGCTTGAAACATGATGTTCAGTTCTTAGCTATTCAGGAAACTAAGAAACTGTCGTTTAGTTGTCTAGCAGTTAGGAAACTATGGGGTAATGCTTTCTTTGATTTTTCTATGGCTCCTGCTATGGGATTGTCTGGAGGTATTTTATGTGTTTGGGATAAAGGTGCATTTCACAAGAGCCGTCAAGTGATAGAGACTAATTTTGTGGCGATAGAAGGGATTTGGTTGTCAACTAATACTCCATTGTTAATTGTGTCTGTTTATGCTCCACAGGAAATTGCAGCTAAAAAAACATTATGGGATCGTATTGTGGATGTTATTAATCATTGGGACGGGGATGTTATTCTTATGGGTGATTTTAATGAAGTTTGATATGCTCAAGAACGTTTTGGCACGGTGTTTAATAGTCATCATGCTAATGTGTTTAATGACTTTATTTCAAATACGTCTCTAGTGGATATTCCGTTAGATGGTTATATGTACACATGGATGGATAAAGTGGGCTAAAAAATGAGTAAAATTGACCAGTTCCTTGTATCTGAAGGGCTATTAGAACGCTTTCCACACCTTTCGGGTATGATTCTTACACGACATTTGTCTGATCATCGTCCTTTATTGTTGCATGAAGTCGTCACTGATTATGGTCCCACGCCATTTCGGATATTTAACTCATGGTTTTTGGAGGACGATTTTACTGAGGTGGTTGAGTATGTTTGGAAGAATGATGGTGTTGATGATTCGAATCCTATGATTAGATTGAAGAACAAGCTTAAAATTCTCAAACATCGCCTTAGAAAGTGGAGTAAAGATAAAGTGGAAGACCAGAAAAAAAAGAAGAAAGAATGGGTTGATAAGCTAGCTGATATTGATAAAAGAATTGATATGGATCAACGTCAGCAATCGGATATAGAAGATCGGTGTCAGATTACTAAACTGTTATTAGACTTTGAACATAAAGAGTCAATGGATTTAGCTCAAAAAGCTAAAGTTAAATGGGCTATAGAAGGGGATGAAAATAGTAAATATTTTCATGGTATCATAAATAAAAAGAGACATAATAATGCCATTCGGGGGATCTTGATTGACGGGGAATGGGTTGATGATCCAACTCGGGTAAAGCAGGAATTATTTAATCACTTTGCATCTAGGTTTGATGCTCCTGATTGGGATTGGCCGATTACAGATTCAGAGTTCCCATCCACTCTAACGAATGATCACTCCGCGACTCTAGAAGAAGAGATTACGCAAGAAGAAGTCAAAAAGGCAGTGTGGGATTGTGGCTCAGAAAAATCTCTGGGACCTGATGGGTTCACATTCGACTTCTTTAAGAAATTTTGGTATTTAATTGGGGAGGATCTTTCTGCTTCCATAGTTCATTTCTTCTCCTCAGGTAAGTTTCCGAGGGGATGTAACTCGTCATTTATTACGTTAATTCCTAAGGTTCTTGATGCGAAACTAGTAAATGACTTCCGTCCGATTAGTCTCATTGGGTGTCAATATAAAATTGTTGGTAAGATCTTGGCAAATTGCTTATCTTTTGTGATGGATGACCTGGTGAGTATGGAACAATCTGCTTTTCTTAAAGGTAGACAAATTCTCGATGGGCCTTTTATTCTTAATGAGACATTATCGTGGTGTAAACATCATAAACAGAAAACAATGATTTTAAAGATTGACTTTCAGAAAGCTTTTGATTCAGTAAGGTGGGATTTTATTGATGACATTTTATCTCGGTTTGGTTTTGGTGAGCGATGGCGGATGTGGATTCAGGGATGCTTTTCTTCATGTATGGGATCTGTTTTGGTAAATGGGAGTCCTACAAAAGAGTTTCAATTCCGTAGAGGGTTAAGACAAGGAGACCCGTTGTCTCCTTTTTTGTTTCTTCTTGTGATGGAAAGTCTGCACCTAGCGTTTATGAACGTGATGGAGAAAGGTCTATTCTTGTCATTGGCCATTGGTAATTCTATGCGGGTAAACTTATCCCACTTGTTTTATGCCGATGATGCAATTTTCATTGGAAAATGGTCGAGTACAAACATCGGTGCTCTTGTTAGATTACTACAATGCTTCCATTTAACATCCGGGTTGAAAGTAAACTTTCACAAATCGACTCTTATGGGGGTGTGTGTGCCGTATGATGAAGTGGAGAATATGGCTACTTATATTGGCTGTAAAGTTACCAAGAATTTGGGGACGTACCTCGGGGTTAGAGTTGGGGAAAATATGGCTAGAATTGATTCTTGGAAGGAAGTGATAACTAAGGTTAATAATAAACTATCTAAGTGGAAAGTGAAAACGTTGTCGATTGGTGGGCGGCTAACGTTATTAAAATCGGTTTTAGGGGCAATCCCAACGTATTATATGTCTATATATAAAGCCCCGAAGGTAGTGATAAATCAGCTTGAATCTATTCGTAATAAGTTTTTTATAGGAGCGGAAATGGAGGAACGTAAAATTACTTGGATAAGCTGGAAAAAAGTGTTTGCGAGCCGCAAAGATGGGGGTCTTGGAGTGAATAGTATCGTTGCTTTGAATCACGCTCTATTGTTTAAATGGATATGGAGATTTATGGTGTCGCCAAATGCCTTATGGGTTAGAGTTGTCAAAGCCATATATGGTGAGAGGGGTTTAATAGATGAGCCGTCACGAAGGTCATACCGTTCTTCTGTATGGGTAAATGTAATTAAAGCAATGGAAAGTAATAAGGAGCATGGTGTTGATTTGTTGGGGTATTGCAGCAGGAAGATTGGTGATGGTAGAAACACGAAATTCTGGACAGAAAAATGGGATGGTAATAGCCTCCTAAAAGATAGATTTCCAAGAATGTATGCTTTGGAAGTAAACAAGTTGGTTACCGTAGCATCAAAGAAGGTCCAAGGAGCCGATACAGATTCTTTAAGACGTCGTCCAAGAGGTGGTGTAGAAAGTGAGCAATGGACTGCAATGCAAACGCTTATATCAGGTATAAATTTAACTCCAATGGAGGATAGATGGGTTTGGACGTTAGAAAGCTCGGGGATCTTCAATGTTCGTTCGTCTAGGATTGCAATTGACAAGGGTATACTTATATCGAATGGTGCCCCAACAAGATGGTGTAAGTTAGTCCCGAATAAGGTCAATATTATGGTCTGGAAAATGACTCTTGATAGGCTTCCCACTAGAGTAAACCTTGATGCTCGTGGCTTAGATATTCCCTCGATTTTATGTCCAATTTGTGAGGAGTGTTCGGAGTCTACAACACATGTTTTTTTTGAGTGCTCCTTCGCTGTGCAGGTATACAACAGGCTAGGTACGTGGTGGGATATAAATATTCCATTCTTGCGATCTTATTCTCAATGGTTGGAGTGGTTTAGGTCTATTCGGCTAAGCAACATTCAAAAGCAATTCTTGGAAGCGTCATTTATATCTTTATGGTGGCATGTATGGAGCTATCGGAACTCATGTGTGTTTGGAAGGATGCCTCCGAGAAAGAGTTTATTTTTTGATAATTTTGTTATGACGTCTTTTTTATGGGTTAATAGTAGATGTCGCTCTAAACGTTTGAATTGGGTTGGTTGGCTTCAAAACCCGACTTTGTGTACTTCCATTATGTAATTGTTTGTTTTGTTCTAGCTTCTTGCTAGTTTATAAAATCTCCGCCGTTCAAAAAAAAAATAATAAAGGGGTTCACCCATTCTTTGTTTCTGTTTTTTCTTATTTGATGAACACATGATGTTGTCTTGATCATATTCGATCCTGGAGAAAGAGATGCAAGGCCTGTCAACATACCCGTGAATTTCACGAGTCTTTTAGCTAGTTGACGGATAAAATAGACTTAGTTGTCACTCTTTAGCGTCAATATATAACAACCGGAATTCACCCGCATAGATCAATAACCACTTTTGCAACTTTTCACCTCTTTTATCAACTACTAATAAAAAAAATCACTACCACTCCGTACACTTGTCAATTTCGCCATTGAGGCACAACAAAAAAGAACTCGAAATGTAATGTCAAAATTAACATTAAAGGCTGATAGATATGAAAATAATGTCAGAATTGTGGTACGCTGATGGATCATTTCCAGGCTTTGCGGCCTCTGAACTGTTTGTCAGCACCCCTTTGCTTTATCTTTATCTCTTGGCAGCAATAGGCATTGCCTTCTTGTGTTCCTTGTGCTTGTTGCTTAGCCCACCAGTCTATTTATCACATAACCATTCAAAATATATCAGTATCATAAACGGCTTACAAATGTTTGATAGAAGTGCGCTGAAATCAATTTTCAAAATAACCAGGATAGATTACATTATAATAAGAATCATGTATAATCATGTTTGTGAGTGCATATATAGTATATACAGTCATTTTTAATATATATGTATACAAAAATTCATAATCGATCTTAAAAAATGATATTTTAAAAGAGGTTCAAGGAAAAGCAAAATCCATAGGGGACACAATGATTCATGGAAATGCAGAAAACAGCAAAGAGATATGAAAACGCACCTTTTTCTGCTTGACAGCAGCCTTTGATTGGTACTTCACACTGTCCTCTCTTCCTGCTTTGATTAAAGCTTTCCTTTCCTCCTTGGTCATCTTTTTTCGTATATTAGCCTACAATTTATATACGACAGTCATCGAAATAAGGTAGCAATTACATGAATACAGGGAAAGAGTTTTCCTGCATTCAACAAGCTCATACAGGAAGTAGTTTCGTGGGTTTGTAAGGTAATGGGTCAAAATAGGTTAACTTGTATGAGTCAAAACAGGTAGGGTTGACCCAGACCTTTTTTGTCCAGAATAACTATGATAATCATCTAATTTCTGTATGAAGCAATTTGACAGGTTGTATCGTTAAAATTACAATTTGGGTGACTTGCATCCCATTAACATGTTTCCTTGTTAGCAAAACTTTAATTTTTTCCCAATCAACATGTTATACACAACCCGGAAATTACATCCACCCTTTTCTTCTAGTGATGAGAAAAGTGAACGTGGTAGAGGAAGATAACTTACTTCAAGTGTATATCCATCCACCCTTTTCAAACTGAGTTGATCAGAGCTCGGGACTCTAAAAGGCTCTGACTTTGGATCTGAAGCTTTCTTCAAAATTCCATGATTAGCCAACGCAAGTTTGGCACCCTTCTTTGCCTTTAGCTCTTTAATTCTCCGGAAGTCTTCATTTGGAAGAATACCATCGATTACATCTGAGGTATCTTCATTCTCCACTTTAGCCCCTGAGGTATTATCATATTCTGATTTAGCTCTTGCTAACCTCTTCAAAGCTCTAAGACTTTGACTAGCGGAATCAATTTGATCATCGAAGTAAACAAATTTCCTCTTTTGCCCTCTGACTTTGTCCCTTCCATGTGAATCGATAGACATTCCATCAATGCACTTCACATCATCCGCATCACTGTCACTGCCGGAATCATCTTCATCTTTTGATACTTCATTTTCAGGTTGAAGATGAGGAGATACAAGGCTCTCCACGATATTACTGTTAAAGTACAAAACACCTGAAAAAGTATCATTCCCTTCTTTGAATAATGGATTTACAAACTTCCTTTGGTAATTATTTACCACTTCCCAAGATTGTTTTTCGTTGTATTTCTTCATTACCCATAACTGACGGGAATGATGTATGCATAGACATTCTTCCATAATCCCCAAAATTATATACTTAATTGGAAAATCGGGTTGGGGTATTTCTTTAAATTCTTCTTTGGATAAATCAAAAGATAAAATCACTTTCTTTGTATTTTGATTTTTAGGATGCATAACCCAATGAATAGCCCCATTGCATAAGACACCAACTCCTGAATTTTCTGATACAAATGTATAATTCACTTCTCCAATAACATGCCAAGCATTTGATTTGAGAGAAAACACATGAAAGCGTGTTCGGTCATCACCTTTCTTGACCCCACATACAACCTTGTAGTCGTCTCTGATGGAATCATAACCAAATCCACATACAAACTTCCAGTTAAACTTACAGGCAAAGGGCATTGGCACAGGTTTTACTTCTCTAGTCAATGGATTAGCTACGACTAGAAGTTCATGACGAATGATACATACTAGGCCATTCGAATGGCCCATCATAGAATACGGATAAATATGATGTAGAAAAACAGCCTGACCGATCCTTTTATGTCCATTTTCATTACTGTTGTGACTACGGTTCAAATGAGCTTTAATGAAACGATATCCGGAGATCAAAGATTTCCACGACTTACACACATTCTTGCAACTAATGAGATTCCTCGCATCCAATCTTAGGAATATGTTCTCATAGATATCATTAGGGATAAGCTCTGCCATTGAAGCCGTTAAACAATACGATTGAGCTGAAATTTTATATGAAATACAAATAAGTACCCTCAACACTCAACCTTAATTAACAAATGCATATTTATCTAATAGCTATTAGAAATCTACAATAGAAAATAACTTGTGCAAAACAAAAAAAGTGGCTAACCTGATAACAAATTCACAATCTATAACAAATTCATCGTATTATCCATAACAGCAACTAACAACTAACTAATTAAGCGTTTACATAATTACATGCAAAGTTAGGGTTTAATTACCAGATTGTGGTCAAGCTTTCAATGGCAAGAGTTTACTGGTCAGGGTCTCCCATTAGATGTTGTTATATACTATATTATAAGGTCTTAAACTCCACGCAGATGCACGTTCTAAGGAGTACTTTAATACACTAAGTAATAACTAGAAGTCCATAATGAAAGATTTATCTACTCTATATGGTGATATAACCTATAGAGATAACATACATGATATTAAAATATTATACGATGATTTAAGCTCAAGAATTACGTACCTTGAAACAAATAAGAAGTCGGCCAAAAACAAATGGAACCACTGAAGGTTATAGACTTGACTTGTAGTCGCTTTCTTTTCTATTGTAAGTTTGTCAGCCCAACATTTTATTTAGTCCAACATTTGTCGCTGTTTAAGACTTTTTAGCCGATGTGTTAGTTTTATGTTTTGGCCCAATTAAATGTGTGTGTGTGTGCATATGGAATGGATCAGGATCAAATGAGAAATGTTTAACGTGAGAATTTTTAAATTAAAGTTCAGAAAAGTATTTACTCGTGTTGATTCATACAGTAGTTTTTAAACGTAAAAATATATTTTTTGTGGGACGATTCACAGTAGCCAATTTATTGTAGATTCATTGAAAATTATAAAGTGATTTACTTTGACATTTATATGATATTCAACACTTTAACATTTTTCAAAATGCTTCTAATCAACTAATAGAATATTTCTACGTAAAAAAATAGAAAAAACCATGAATCAATGTTTACAAATTGCGATTTTCATGATTTCTCAATTTCTCACTGGAACTAAAGTTTTTAGGAATTGGGACAAATGTTCAAATTTGTAGGAATTGGAAATGAACCGAGCCACTTATGAAAAGCTCGAGATCATATAGGTAAAAGCTCAAACGAGACGAGCCTAAACGAGCTCAAGCATAAGTTACGGCTCAGTGCTACAAAGGTCGATTGGGTTCGGGAGCCTAAACAAGCCTAAACGTGATCACTAGGGTATTTTAAATAGTAAACATATATTATACGTTATGCATTTTTAATATATGCGAGCTTATTAACGAGCTCAATAACAAGCTTATTAATGAGCTCCAAATCGATATACAATGATAACCCTTATTTGCTCAGATTTTACAGCAGGCAGTGTTTCAATGGGTTGCAGACCAATATTCTCCGCAAGTGCCATAGGGATAGATTCTAAAGCATTTGCAAAAGCCCTGATCGCATACTTTACATAGAAAGATAAAACTTTTTCGTGACTTGGCCTTTCCATTTAGTTCAGAATATGATTGCTAGCATGGATATACGTATTAGATAATCTGGCTTGTCTAATGGGGCAGTTGTGTAGGATAATGAAACATCACGGTTTCAGGTCAATATCTGTATTTATAATGCAGGTTAAAATGGGCGGGTTAACCCACACATTTCTTGTTCCCTTGCTTAAAATAATATGTTTTAGAGGGTGTTTGGCTGAAAGCTTATTTAGGGAGCTTAAAGCTTACTGTGTTATGAGACAGCTATCAAAAGCTTTTTAGAGGCCGAAATAACATGGGGCTTTTTGAGATAACATAAGCTACTAAGCTTAAGGTTACCGAAACACACCATTAAGAGGCTGTAAGCATTAAAATATACTTCAGGACACTAGCAACCGGTTCCTTATAAACCAACTTCTTTATGTCTACGTCTACGGTCTACCCATTAGATCAAAAACCCGAATCAACATATTAAACATTACATAAATATCTCATCATTAAACACAGAATAAAACAGATTAAAGTAAAGGTCGGTAAGCAAACAATAAAGCTAACGATACATGTTCAAATCCTGAATATCTATCTGCTGCTTCCCCCTCAATTAAGCATGAAATTGCTACTGCTCTACCACCACATGCGGATGAGATTTCTAGCAACACATAACACATCATGGAAGATGCATTTCATCTCCTTGATCATCATTTTGCTACCTGATTTATCAGAAAATTATAGATCAGCAAATATCAGAAACTGGATTTAAATCAACCCATGTCATACTATTTGGGTTCAAATGAAACTAATTTGAATGTCATAGACATGTTAAACTTACACCCACGTATAAATATGGCTACAACCTTTGTTCATGTTGGTGTCATCTTGCACTACTAATAGCTCTTCTAGTTATTGTGATGCTAATATGACATGGGCCAAATATACAGACCATACTTTGTTCATTAGACTAGAATGAGAGCACAAGTGCATTCTAACAAATTCAATCATATCAACCACAGAAGCAAAACTAGAAGATGCACAAAATAGGTTCAACAATTTAGAATTAGATGTCAGGATCTTTTATCTTAAGAAAATGAGTAGAATAATAACAACAAAATCCAAAGGATATAAGACATAACTAGCAATCTAAATGTAAACATATAGGAATTATATCCGACTGTGCCAAATAATTTCACATTTGAAGTAAACAATAACCAACTAATGTAGTAGTATGACTTATCAATTCGAATAGATATTTATAAAAGGGGCAATCATCAGAAGAAATTATAAGAACCCACCTATTCATTATCAGGTTGAAGATGAGGAGATACAAGGCTCTCCATGATATTACTGTTAAAGGATATATCACCCGTGAAAGCATCATTCCTCACATCTAAACAGAATGAATAGTAGTCTGGATATTCATACTTTATTTGGCAATTATCCACAAATCTCCAAGATTGTTTTTCATTGTACTTCTTCATTACCCATAACTGAAGGAAATGATGTATGCATAGACATTCTTCCATAATCCCCAACCTTATATACTCCATTGGATAATCGGGTTGAGGTATTTCTTTAAATTCTTCTTTGGATAGATCAAAAGATAAAATCACTTTCTTTGTTTCTTGATTTTTAGGATGCATAAGCCAATGCATTGCCCCATTGCACAAGATACCAACTCCAGAATTACCTAGTACATAGGTATAATTCACTTCTCCAATAACATGCCAAGCATTTGATTTGAGAGAAAACAGATGAAAGCATGTTTGGCCATCATCTTTCATGACCCCACATACAACCTTGTAGTCGTCTCTGAGGGAATCATAACCAAATCCACATACAACCTCAAAGTCAAACTTAGGGGCAAAGGGCTTTGGCACATGTTTTACTTCTCTAGTCAATGGATTAGCTACTAGAAGTTCATGACGATAAATGATACATACTAGGCCATTCGAAGAGCCAATCATAGAATAACAATCACTAGGACTTAGAAATACAGCCTCGCCGATTCTTTTATGTCCATTTTCGTTACTGTTGTAACTATGGTTCAAACGAGCTTTGATGAAATAAGAATCGGAGATCAAAGATTTCCAAAACTTGCACACACGCTTGCATCTACTGAGATTCCTCACATCCAATCTTAGGAATATGTTGTACCAACAGAAATGAACTTTGATGAAATGAGATTTTGAGATCAAAGATTTCCATGACTTACACACACTCTTGCAACTAATGAGATTCCTCACATCCAACCTTGAAAATATGTTCTCATAGATATCATCAGGCATAAGCTCTGCCATTGAAGCCATTGTTTGCCCTTGTCTGTGACATCACTAGCATATTACATTAGATGTTGCTATATATTCAGATGGTCTTAATTTTTTCCTAAATATTGTAGGGCCAATTAAACACGAGTATTAAAAACTCGTCTTAGCGTCTTAGTAGACGCTAATTAATCTATATCCATCAAAATATAATAAAAAGGCCATCTAGTGTTCGTTTGGGGTTTAGAACAATCACTAACATGCATGGGTAAAATGACATTCGTAATCCACTATTTATATCTTCAATTCACGCATAACACTTAAATATTAACATAGACGCCAATTGTTTGAATAGCCGACTGGGCGTATATAATTTTCAAGGATTTCAAGAAAATATACAATAATGCTCAATTTGATCCCAACATGATTGTTTAGCTATAAGAGTAACATAATTTTTTGAGACTAATTTATATATATAAATCAATACTGTCCCTTGAACATATTATATAAAAAAAAATGCACGTAGTAATACATTTTAAAGCATTGAGTCCATTATGATTAATAATTTAATACCAAGGATTACGTACCTTCAAATTCAATTCACGCTTAAAACGAACCGCAGTGTTGATTATGATTATGATCGAAAGTATATGTTTAAGGTTATACGGAGTATATATTAACCTTGGGCATGATAATGGACTTTAAATGGGCCAATTTGAATGGGCCTTATCAAATCCTCCCCTGATCTAAGCCAAAATATAGCCGATAGGTAGTAAATTTGGTAACCTGGAACTCTGGAAGTTAAACTCACGGGCAAAGGGCTTTGGCACAGGTTTTACTTCTCTAGTCAAAGGATTAGCTACGACTAGAGTTTCATGACGATCAATGATACATACTAGGACATTCGAAGAGCCAATCATAGAATACCGATAAGAATCATATAGAAAAACAGCCTGACCGATCCTTTTATGTCCATTTTCATTACAGTTGTAACTATGGTTTAAATGAGCTTTGATGAAACGATATTCGGAGATCAAAGATTTCCACGATTTACACACACTCTTGCATCTAATGAGATTCCTCACATCCAATCTTATCAATACATCCTCATAGATGTCATCTGACACATGCTTTTGTTAGAGTTTAACAATCAAAAACACATATTGCGGAAGCGTAGGATCAAGTATAACACATAAATATTAACCAAAACGTAAATAGTAAACGTACCCGATGCACTTCAAATAAACCTTGATTCTTGGACAATATAGATCAATGATAAACCCCTTACCGTTTTGTTTATCGATCTCTTGATAATTACTAAAGTAAGTAATTACCTCGTTCTTGTACACACAAACTCCAACGAATAAAGGTTGTTGCAAGTAAACAAATCACTTAATATTTTTCACTTGGAAAAATCGAACCACAAACCCTAGGGAAGGGGATCCGATCGGCCAAGACAAAAGAAAAGGAAAAACAAAGGTTTTAGGGTTAGAGTGTGTGCACAAAAGATTGTTAAGTCTAACCCCAAGGCCTTGTATTTATACTAGGTGATTTCTTGGAGACCAAGCAAGGGTGGATCGACCCATGGTGTGGGCTTCGACCGGCCTAGGACACCCAAGGGTGTTTCTAGATCCTTCTTGACTCCCAAGTTACACTCTAGTCCTTGTTTTTCTTATTTA
This sequence comes from Artemisia argyi, assembly GCA_030686995.1. Taxonomy (NCBI): domain Eukaryota; kingdom Viridiplantae; phylum Streptophyta; class Magnoliopsida; order Asterales; family Asteraceae; genus Artemisia; species Artemisia argyi. The sequence continues at coordinate 83,014,190 of CM060699.1, forward strand.
ACGATAGTTAGTCCATACGGTTAACAACTAACGACCGTTTAGTCCATTAAGTGACATAAATATATATATTTCATACATTTAATAAATATATAAATTTATTTACATTATTCTTGTTTGTAAAGTGTGCAATCCCGAGGTCTCGTGTTCGATCCTAGACATTTACCTATTAATGTTTATACGTAACATTTAACAGCTCCCACTCGTATATTCATTAATAGTAAAATGACATTGGTTAGCGTCTTGCAACACTCCAATGCCCCTAGTTCAAACCGAGCTAGGTTTCCTGGAAAAACCTTTAATGATTCATCATTATAATTATCCTTTCATTACTAATACCACATTAATAAAGATGTGAGTTTCTTTATTAAAATTCTGTTTCTCGTTTCTTTATGATTGAACAAAATTACCAAAACATCTGAACGTATTCCAGATAGACTTTGGGCATGGCCATGCAAACATTTTGTCAACCCTACGAGGGGCCCAGCAGTATTAAACTTCTGAACAAATCAGAAGGAATGAATTCTCTCTTGACTACAAGAATAACCCATGAACTTTGCAACACTTCTGAAAACAATCCTTATGACTCCCTGTTACGGTGAGCGGTAGATTGCTTCACAAAAATGCACTACATCCATGACACTTATCTGGTATCTCAAGTCTGAGGATAACTTTAAATATGATTCTCACATTACATATTAAATCATATTGTTGGGATAAGTCCAATATTCAATTCATCGAATATTATGTGAAATTGGTATGACTACGCATCAATATACTTTCAAGTATATTCTAAAACCAATACTCAAATTTGTCTTAGTTTAATGATATTCCCATATCATTAATCGACAATGGACATTTAGAATAATAAATTATTCAAGGATCTTAAACATGCAAATATAGGATATATTATTAAGACAATGATAAATAAACATAAAACTTATTTTATTCCATTAAAATAATAATTGTACATTACATCCTTTATCCAAATACTAATCACAAATGGGCATGAAACTTTCAGCTAATCTAAGTCCTACACCTGCAGCATGCTTGTAAAGCTTAGTGCCAGGTAAAGGCTTTGTTAATTGATCCGCCAAGTTATCATCTGTGTGAACTTTGAGCATTTCGATTTCACCTATTTCGACTTGTTCTCGAACATAGTGATGCTTAATCGGGAAATGTCTGGTGCCTCTCATGATTCCAGGCTCATTGGCAAATGTGATTGCAGCAGAATTGTCACAATACATTTTTATAGGTCTTTGAATCGAAGGCATGACTCCAAGCCCCGAGACAAACTTCCTAATCCAAACAGCTTCCATTGCAGCTTCCGAAGCAGCTATATACTCACTTTCTGTAGCAGACATCGCAAGTACACTCTGCTTTCTGCTCCTCCAATCCACTGCTCCTCCATTAATGACAAAGACATAACCCGTCTGAGACTTCGTATCATCCTTATCACCTTTCCAAGAAGCATCGCAGTAACCTGTAACATCAAGTTCTGCCGATGGATTTCCCCCATAAACCAAAAACATATCCTTAGTTGCCCTAAGGTACTTAAGAATATTCTTAACAGCAGTCCAGTGAGCTACACCTGGGTTTTGCTGATATCGACTGGTTAAATTCTGAGCAAACGCTACATCAGGTCTTGTACTTTTCACCGCATACATAATAGATCCCACAGCCGAAGCATAAGGGACTCTTTTCATGCGTTGCACCTCTTCAGGTGTTGAAGCACAAACCTTGTTGCTCAAGCCATGTTGCTCTTGCATCGGCAAATATCCTTTCTTGGAATTTTGCATATTGAATCTCTTCAATATTTTATCAATGTAAGCACTTTGGCTTAATCCAATTAATCGCTGAGATCTATCTCTATAAATCTTGATTCCCAGAATAAATGCAGCTTCCCCTAAATCTTTCATAGAAAAACAACTTCCAAGATACTCCTTAACCTTTTGTAGACTTGGAATGTCGTTCCCCATGATCAATATGTCATCGACATATAATATAAGGAAAATCACATTACTCCCACTAACTTTGTGATATACACATGGCTCATCAAGATTTTTAGTGAATCCATACTTTTTAATCTCACCATCAAATCTCTTATTCCATTGTCGTGATGCTTGCTTTAATCCATAAATGGATCTTTTAAGCTTGCATACACGATTTGGAAATTCTGGATTTACATACCCCTCAGGCTGCGCCATATAGATGTCCTCATCTAGGCGACCATTTAAGAAGGCGGTTTTAACATCCATTTGCCAAATCTCATAGTCATAGTAAGCGGCTATGGCTATAAGAATCCTAATTGCCCTTATGTCAGCTACAGGAGAAAAGGTCTCCTCATAGTCAACACCAAATGTTTGTGTATAGCCTTTAGCTACACAACGGGCCTTATAGGTGTGTACAACGCCATCCATGTCAGTCTTTTTCTTGTAGAGCCATTTACTCCCAACTAGTTTGGCACCCGGAGGTAGGTCTACTTCTTCCCAGACATCATTGTCTTCCATGGATTGCATTTCCCCATCCATAGCTTCTTTCCACTTGGCCTTTTCAGGACCATTCATGGCAGCTTTATAACTTGTAGGCTCATCAAGATCACCCAGTATATACTCATCACTCTCTACATTAAGACATAGACGAGTAGGAGCTTTTACTGGTCTTGTTGACCTACGAATGGGAATCACTTCAACTTCAGGTGGAGGACCTAAGCTTTCAGGTTCTACCGGAAGTTGGTTAGTGTTTTCAGAAGGTTCTACATCTTCATGACCGTCTTCCAGATCATATATTCTCCCACTGAATTCTTGAGATATGAGCTCCCTTTCAAGGAAGTCTCCATACCTTGCAACAAATACTTTGTTTTCAGGTGGGTAATAAAAGTAGTATCCCATAGTTTCCTTAGGGTATCCTACGAAGATGCACTTCACAGATCTTTGTTGGAGTTTGTCTGCTGAGTCACGTTTAACATACGCCTCACAACCCCAGACCTTAAGATAAGACAGGTTAGGAGCTTTTCCAGTCCATACCTCATATGGTGTCTTATCAACCTTCTTTGTTGGAATCATATTTAGAATGCGAACCGCAGATTCTAAGGCATAATCCCAAAACGAGAAAGGAAGAGTTGTTAGATTAAACATAGATCGTATCATGTCTTGCAATGTACGATTCCTTCTCTCAGATACACCATTTTGTTGTGGAGTATATGGAGAAGTAAGGTGCTGGACAATTCCCTCCTTTGCTAGATAATCTATGAACTCCTGACTCAGGTATTCACCACCTCTATCGGATCGAAGAGCTTTAATCTTCTTTCCAAGTTGCAACTCTACTTCTGCTTTAAACACTTTGAATGTTTCAAACACCTCATGTTTATGTTTAAGTAAATAAACATAACCATAACGGCTGTAATCATCCGTAAAAGTTAAGAAGTAGCTAGCACCCCTCCTTGACACATGTCTAAGTGGTCCACACACATCTGTGTGAATAAGACCAAGTAGATCATTAGCCCTTTCAATCCTATTTTTAAAGGGTTTCTTAGTCATCTTCCCAGCAATGCAAGATTCGCATTTATCAAATGATTCATCATTGATCTTATTTAAAAGCCCATCATGTTGCAGCTTTTTCATGCGATCTTTGCCAATGTGAGCAAGTCGACAATGCCAAAGATAAGACGAATCCAGACCTTTCTTGATTCTCTTATTGTTGATGCTATACATCGAATTATTTGTAACAAAAGCATTATCATTATCATTCATATCAATTTCAAATACACCATTCACAGCAATAGCATTAAAATAAAAAACATTATTTAAAGAAACCGAAATTCCATTGCTTGAAATAGTATGCTCAAAACCAAGGTTTAACAAACATGAAAATGAAATTACACCTCTAACAATTGACGGTGCATAATGACAATTATTTAAAGATAGTACTAGGCCCGAAGGCAACACTAAATTAAATACTCCTATAGCTTCAACTCCTGCATGCGCTCCGTTACCAACGTGCAAGAATTGTTGTCCATAGGCCAGCTTTTTCTCAACTCTAAACCCCTGCATGGTATTGCAGATATGAATGCCACATCCAGTATCATATACCCATGAATTCAATTTAGGAGTAAGAGTGAATAATTCAATCATAAAGAACGCACCTGATGAGCTGGGGTTACCAGCCTCATTCCCCTGCTTCTTGAGTCGCAAGTCATGAATGTAGAGAGGGCAATTGCGCTTCCAATGGCCCTTTTCATGACAATGGTGACAAGCCTGATCCTTCCTGTTTGGCGGATTCACCTTGTTCTGCTTAGGCTGATGTTGTTTCATCTTGGGTTCAGGTTGATAGGCCATGACCTGCTTGCCTTTGTTAACCTTCCCTTTGCCTTTGTTCACATGCGATTTCTTCTGGATTCTTCCCCCATGAATTGCCAACACTTGCGGGGTGGGATTCTTGACCTTGGCTGGTAGACCTTTCTCATAATCAACAAGCAATGCGAGTAATTCTGAGACTGTCTTCCCCGAGCAATGCATGTTGAAGTTCTGCACAAAACCAGCAAAATCCTTGTTAAGGGATCTGTTGATCAAGTGCACTTGCACATTCTCGGGGTAACCAAAACCAATTCTGTGAAGTTGATCAAAGGAATCCTTCATCTCATCCACATAATCGGCTACTGGTTTACCATCACCATGCTTGCAGTTGTGTAGCTTGTCAAGTTCATCATACAATTCAACTGCAGGTGACTTCTCATAAGATTGCCTGAGGTTATCAAGCATATTCTTAGGAGACGCATACTCATACTTCTTTTGTAATTGAGCATTCATGCTAGTGAGCATTAGACAAGCAACCTCATTGTACTTAGCATTTGTCACCTTCCATTCTGCCTTTGCTTCAGGTGTTGCCGTAGCAACAGGTTCAGCAGGGCATTCCTGGGTCACATAATCCATCTTACCAGACGCCCTCAAGACAATTCTGAGCGAACGGTACCAGTCATTGAAATTCTTTCCTGTGAGTTTCTCTCTCTCAAGATGACTCTTGAAAGCATTAATCACAGTTTGGTTATCGGGTTGAGCCATATCTACAGATAAAGTTCAAATATTAGTATTTTCGATAATCAATATCTTCAAGAAAATAAAATACCCAAGGCTATATTCATATAACCAACTAATTTTCTTGAAAATCTAGGATCTATCTTTACATAGTTTCACCACACCAGTTGATCTGCTAGTGGTAAAAGTACAAAAGATAGTAATCTGTCGAACAATAATTGGCAAACAAGATTTCCAATTCCTAGATCATTATGGGATTTACTCAAATTGATTCATCAATTTGCCTTTGTAAGCATGTTTCATCCCATCTCATGCCTTAAGTTCTAGGTCTCACGCACAACTTAATTAAGTCGTCTACCTTAGAAACTGTAAAATTACAATTATGGTCTCACGCGTTAAAAGAATTTTACCTTGTTATAGTAATTTAGCCTAGGTCTCACGTTTACTAAATTAAAATTCCAAGTGTTTCTTATAGGTAGATGGCACGTAACTTAAATTTTAAGGGTATTAATTTTTGATATGTCAATCAAAATTATGCACAAAGATGCATGCACTCATCTTTATAACATAAGTTTTCATAAAAACTTTTTATGTCCGATTCCTGAAATTAATACACAAAGTTTTACTTGAGGTTTATGCCAAAACCCTAAGATGACTTTCTACAACATATAATTTTAAAAGTAATTCGTTTAAGATACATTCAAGATTGTGATAACCAAGGCAGACTCTAAGGCTCTTTTCTAAGCCTTCAAATCACGGTTATGAATATCATCTTAAAAGACTTAGTTTTAAAAGTATATTTGCACAAAACATCATTCAAGCAAAAGTTTATGGATTCAATCTCAAAATAGTAATAAAGTTTGAATAATGCTAGTCTCGACTGGGAGCTGATTACCGTGCGAATCGGACCACGATTGTCATAAGACCATTGCAAGATTCTTACTTTATCACTTTAGGGTTTCACAATTATTAGTCCGTTTTAATTTTCTTTATGAAAACACCCTTTTATTGCTTACATCAAGTCCAACTAAAAACAATAAAACAAGTAGCAAAGAAAATCAAACAAACAATAACAATATAAGTGAAACAATTAGTCACATGCAAACCATATTAGAAAAGATCCTAATAAAATCAATTCTAGGTATAATAACGCATGTAATCAACTAAGGCCTTCACCTCTTAATGGAGGTGAGCCACATACATTGACGAATCAATTGCGTAGGCCAAAGCTAAAAACACACCACATAGCATATAAAATTGATTTTAATATACATTGGAGTCTTCCCCAATTTAAGATCTATCTAAACATGTGACAACAAAACAAGATCCATGACAAACATGCATGTAAGTCACGGATTAAAACCTAACAATTAGCAATTAGGTCACAAGATACGTTCAATTAACCGGTTAATGACCTAGGGTTTCTAGTGATTACACATAATCAAGAAAACCACAAAACCCTAATTAGGGTTTCATGGGAAAATCGACCCCCCCCCCCAAAATTAGGGTTAGGGTTTCGAAATTTTTTGTAAAAAAAAATAGGAAAAACCCTAGATCAAAAAAAACATGTATCTAAAACAATTAAAGATCCGGTTTTTATTACGTTTTAGTAATCAATTACATGTTATACATGGCTCGTGATGCCACTGTTAGAGTTTAACAATCAAAAACACATATTGCGGAAGCGTAGGATCAAGTATAACACATAAATATTAACCAAAACGTAAATAGTAAACGTACCCGATGCACTTCAAATAAACCTTGATTCTTGGACAATATAGATCAATGATAAACCCCTTACCGTTTTGTTTATCGATCTCTTGATAATTACTAAAGTAAGTAATTACCTCGTTCTTGTACACACAAACTCCAACGAATAAAGGTTGTTGCAAGTAAACAAATCACTTAATATTTTTCACTTGGAAAAATCGAACCACAAACCCTAGGGAAGGGGATCCGATCGGCCAAGACAAAAGAAAAGGAAAAACAAAGGTTTTAGGGTTAGAGTGTGTGCACAAAAGATTGTTAAGTCTAACCCCAAGGCCTTGTATTTATACTAGGTGATTTCTTGGAGACCAAGCAAGGGTGGATCGACCCATGGTGTGGGCTTCGACCGGCCTAGGACACCCAAGGGTGTTTCTAGATCCTTCTTGACTCCCAAGTTACACTCTAGTCCTTGTTTTTCTTATTTAACGATAGTTAGTCCATACGGTTAACAACTAACGACCGTTTAGTCCATTAAGTGACATAAATATATATATTTCATACATTTAATAAATATATAAATTTATTTACATTATTCTTGTTTGTAAAGTGTGCAATCCCGAGGTCTCGTGTTCGATCCTAGACATTTACCTATTAATGTTTATACGTAACATTTAACAGCTTTGTCATTGAAACCATGAAATAACACGATTGCACTGAAATATTAAATACAAGTTTGATAAGTACCCTAAACAATCACTCTGAAACATATGCATATTTAGCTAACAGCTAGTATATCTTTTTTTGTGGTATTTATACACAAACGCATACAGTCTTCTATAAACTACCTACTGTGCAAATTCGTAACAGACTACACTAAATATCCACAATAGAAATTAGCTTATGCAAAAATACAAAGTAGCTAGCCTGATAACAAAGTCATAGCAACGGGAGTAATAAACAACTAACTTTAGAGTTTACATAATTACAAGCAAAGTTCATAATAAATGATTAATTATTTACACGATATACTACTACATAACATCTTATTGAGATAACATAACATGATATTAAAATATTATATGATGATTTAAGTTCAAGATTACGTGCCTTCAAACAAATGGAATAGTTTTAAACGAATATGTCGACGATAATAACTACCAACGAGACAGAGGGTTTCTTTTGGGGCAATTCCATATATACCCAAAACAAACATCATAATTCCATATTTCCCCAACACAAGCTTTAAAAACATTGCACTCATGCATTGAAAACTTGTTATTTGGGTAAATATGGAATTATGAACTTTCTTTTGGGTATATATGGAATATCTACTATGGCGGACCTTTGTAAAGGTTTATAATAGTGCTTAGTCATCCAAAATCATAAATTCATAAAACTTTTTCTTGTTATAAACCTTTTTTCACTATGGATAAACTTCTTAAAGCTTTATCAAAACCACAGTAAATACAAAAGCATTAAATTTAGAAGAGGTTCAAGATATTAGACCTTTTCATTCCACATAAGCATGAAACACATTTCCAATGTGGTTAATAAAATGATAGACCTCTTCATCTTTTCTTAAACATTTTTATAAACCACCATAGTGGATGCTCTTAGCCACATGTATCAGTTTTATGTTTTGGCCCAATTAAATATGTGTGTGCCTAGACGGAGCTTATTAGGGGCAAGAGGGGGTTGTGGCCCCCCAAATCTAGGACCCTAAGCCTTATTTTTTCTAGTTTTAATGTAAAATAATTATAGGTTTGGCCCTCTCAAAATTATTACGATTACATTTCGGCCCCTCCGATAACATTGCTCAAGCTCCGTCCCTATGTGTGCGCCTACGAAACTATACTTTCTATTTATAATGTAAGCTCAAACTTGAACTCAGTTTAATACTATAAACATTAAGTTCCAAATTCAATGTCGGGTTCAAGACGAAACTGCACTGTCAATTTGGTTATGTTTGACAAGGAGGTGATGGGTTCAACTGGAACATCATCATATCAATTGTGTGCCAGCTAAGAGAGGGAACCAAATCATTTATAACTTTTTTTCATGCTAATATGACTTGGGTTTATCTCCTACTCCGTATATCAACGGTCTCAAGTTTTCTGGTGTTCCAAATTACCTACTCAAACTGAAAGTCGGTGTTCCAATACTGCTTTTGATGAATATTGATCAATCGAATGGTTTGTTTAACGGAACCAAACCTCGTGTTGTCCGGTAAAGGAGAACTGTCATCGAGGCCAATATAATTGACGGTAGCCATTTCGGAAAGCGAGTGTTGATTGCGAGGATGAAAATTCAGTTTTGAGATAAACGTTATAAAGATTTTATGAATGTTTCCGGTTTCTATGACCTTTGCTATGACAATCAGTAAAAGTCACGGACAGTTGCTCGGACAAGTAGGTTTGTGTTTGCCGCGGCCTGTTTTTACACACGGACGGCTCTGTGTAGCAATTTCTCGCATTAAGAGTGAAAGAGGGTTGAAGATGGCAAGCTCACAAATAGGACTATATGAACGTTGTCTATAAAGAAAAAAGTAAAGTAGAGTAACTCACAATACTATCTTCCACGATATATCGATATATGGGGGAGGTTGAGATGTAGACAGCCCTACCCCTACTTACGGTAAGAAGTTGTTTCCGGTTCTACCAAAGGCAGAAAAGAACTTCCAGCCTTGCAAGAAGTAATGATCAAACCCTTGACCTTTGTCTCCAAATGTAGAAAGGGTGAAAAATGTAGAAAGTGGGGTGGGAGTATTGATATTTGCTATGGGATATTTTATTCGTGCCTCCCATGACCCACCCTATTTTGTCCGTCACCCTCTGTCCCACTTTGTTTATATTACAAGTTTACAACACAGTTTTTTAATCAGGTTTTATTCTGTATTTTTTTTAGTTTAATACTTTTGACTTATTAAACTTTATATTTTCAGTTCTTTACTTTCAGTTTTATAATTTTTTTAATATAAACAAATTTATAAAGAAAAAATTATTACAAAAAAAACAAAAAAAAAAAAAAAAAAAAAAAAAAAAAAAAAAAATTGAAAAATGTGAGTGCGGTGCCACTTGTAATTTTGGAGAGTATGAATAACTTGTCCCATTTGCTACTTTTGACATCATCTTTTGTTTATAAGATTGATCTAAAAACAATATTACATTTTGTCTACCAACATTTTTATGTGCATTACAAAATACCCACATTTTAACCGTCTTTTTTAATACCGTGAATTTCACAGGTCTTTTAGCTAGTTCTTGGTAAAAAAAAGACTTCACTTTTTAGTGTCAAAATATATAACAATAGGAATTCACCCACATAGATCAATAACCATTTTTGTAACTTTTCACCTCTTTTACCAACTACTAACATAAAAATACTACAACTCAGTACACTTGTCAATTCCGCCATCGAGGCACAAAAAAATTAACCTTAAAAAAGAACTCAAATGTAATATCAAAATTAACCTTAAAAGGCTGATAGATATGAAAATAGTGTCAGAATTGTGGTACGCTGATGGATCATTTCCAGGCTTTACGGCCTCTGAACTGTTTGTCAGCACCCCTTTGCTTTATCTTTTTCTGACGTTTAGATCTTTCAATCTTTGATCTCTTAGCAGCAATAGGCATTGCCTTCTTGTGTTCCTTCTGCTTGTTGCTTAGCCCACCAGTCTATTAATCACATAATCATTCAAATTATATCAGTAATCATACAGATAGAGGGCAACGGCTACAAATGTTGTATAAAAACTGCGTAGACTTCATACAGTTTGATAGAAGTGCGCTGAAATCAATTTTCAAAATAACCATAGGCAGATTACATTATAATAAGAATCGTGTAAATCATGTTTGTGAGTGCATATATAGTATATAGCATATATGTGTGTCTATGCAGATATATAGATCCATTTTGAATATATGTGCATACAAAACTTCATAATCGATCTTAAAAAATGAGATTTTTAAAAGAGGTTTAAGGAAAAGCAAAATCATAGGGGATACAATGATTCACAGAAATGCATAAAACAGCAAAGAGATATGAAAACGCACCTTTTTCTGCTTGACAGCAGCCTTTGATTGGTACTTCACACTGTCCTCTCTTCCTGCTTTGATTAAAGCTTTCCTTTCCTCCTTGGTCATCTTTTTTCGTATATTAGCCTACAATTTATGGACAACATTAGTCTGTTTGTAATCGAAATAGGGTAGCAATTACAACAACACAGGGAAGAGTTTTCCTACATTCAACAAGCTCATACAGGAAGTAGTTTCGTGGGTTTGTAAGGTAATGGGTCGAAAAAGGTAACTTGTATGGGTCAAAACAGGTAGGGTTAACCCATACCTTTTTTGTCCAGAATAACTACAATAATGATCTAATTTCTAAATGAAGCAATTTGACCGGTTGTATTGTTAAAATTACACCCATTAACATGTTTCCTTGTTAGCAAAAACTTCAATTTTTTTCCAATCAACACGTTATACACAACCCGGATTAACACGTCAAATTATATAAAGGGGTTTAAAATTGCTATGTATAATTCACTAATACTTCTTCTAGTGGTGAGAAAAGTGATCGTGGTAGAGGCAGATAACTTACTTCAAGCGTATATCCATCCACCCTTTTCAAACTGAGTTGATCAGAGCTCGGGACTCTAAAAGGCTCTGACTTCGGATCTGAAACTTTCTTCAGAATTCCATGATTAGCCAACGCAAGTTTGGCATCCTTCTTCGCCTATTTCACATGTTAAAAAAAATAGCATGAACTACACGAATCTTAAATTTGAACTTCATATAATTCCAGAATAATGTTGTGAAGTAAATCTACCTTTAGTTCTTTAATTCTCCGGAAGTCCTCATTTGAAAGAATACCATCGGTTACATCTGAGGTATCTTCATTCTCCACTTTAGCCCCTGAGGTATCATCAAATTCTGATTTAACTCCTGCTAACCTCTTCAAAGCTCTAAGACTTTGACTAGCGGAATCAATTTGATCATCGAAGTCCACAAATTTCCTCTTTTGCCCTCTGACTTTGTCGCTTCCGTGTGAATCAATAGACATTCCATCAATGCTCTTCACATCATCCTCATCACTGTCACTGCCGGAATCATCTTCATCTTCTGATACTTCATCCTCATCACTTCCCATCAGTGTATCATCTTCATCACCATCAGAGATCATTTCTGAACCTCCATCATGAGTGCTCATATCATCTTCACTACTGCCATCCTCTTCTCCAAGAGTACCAACAGAGTGATCGTCGTCATCAGAAGCATCGCTGACATCATTTCCGTCATCATCACGAAGTAAATCAGCCCCAGGGACATCACTGGGAATAGTGACCTCACCAAATGCTTTTGGTTTTTTCTTTGGATCAGTAGGTCTTCCACGGTCCTTCTTTATTAGAAGTGAAGGACATATCTATAAAGAGCCCCAGTTTCATTAGTCAGCAACGTTATAACCTTATAAGAAAATTTTCTTTGTGTGTAGGAAATACAGTTATACAGTACCTCTCTAAACAACGAAATTAGTGAACGAGCTGCAGATGAGACTGCTTTCTCATGTGATTTCTTGTATTGCACAAGGTCTTGTAGTAAGTCCTCGGTCATTAACTGATCAGCAACCACAATTCAAAAACATGAACTTTTTTTACACTGAAAGTTTGTTATTTCTACCAAAACTATATGCAGAGAGAACAAAACATAAAAACTGAAAGAGCTTACCAGAGGGATACGCAAACATATTTCTCGCACAACATTCAATCCAACAGCAATTGACTGCAAAGAGAAATTAATATATGAATTTAGAATTAACATATACTTCACTTATGAAAACATTATGAAAATAAAAGATCAACGGACAGATACCTCTGTACGTGATTTATCATGCACAAATTGATTGACTATCTGCTTGAACAACGGTTCAACAGCATCCGGTGGGACCTGGTCCAATGATTAAGCATAAAGTTACATTAGGAAAGGAGAATTAATTTGCAGGAATACTTAAGTGAAAAAATAAGGTTGTGAATGATACCATATCGTGACATGCTTGAACAGCTGCTGCAAGTAAGTTTGTAATATCCCTTTGATGGGGCTGCAAACATAATAACACATATGATATTTGTGAACGTAAGTTACAATTAGGAAGTGAAGCACTTGTGTATATGAGCTGTAACTAGAAAGTAATAGGCGCTCAAGGGATGCATTACAACACCTGAGCATACTTCTGAAGAAACGGATAGAAGTTCAATAAAATTAATCGATGAAGTCCAACAGTACGGGCAACAACTTTCAAAATCATCATTTTTATCTGCAATAATGTAAGCCAGATCATTAAACGTGGTAATTCTATTTAGCAATAACCTAATAACCAATCTAAATGAGACAGTAAATAACTACCTCGAACCGTTCACTGCATGTTTGAAGTCGTGAGAACAGCTTTTCAGCAAACCCCTGTAAAAGAACACAACTCAAGACATGTATTTTCATTCTTTACAGAAGTAAGTATAAATATAATTATAAATAAAAGGAGTGTCTGTCTATACACACCTGAGGGTCTTTTAATGAGCTCAAAGGCGAATAATAGTTAGAGTTACTATCACGGTCTGATGAAATACGCTGCTGCTTTTTCATGCTACGAATTACACGTTGCAACTTTGCTTTCTTTTTCTTTTTGCTGGATGTCGTCCCTGTGTTATTCGCCTATTTTGATAAAAGCAAATATTAAGAACCAAACTAAAGTCACCAGAAAAGAAACCAACTGTTATCTATAAAAATGATATTAAGATATAATTTATTCTTCTTGTTTGCTCTAACCTTGTAAATAGCCTCTTTACTCACAACCACGTGAGATTGATGGACTGCTTCTTCTTCATCATCGGACTCATCACTATCACCTTCTTGTTCAATTTTTTCATAGTCAAGAAGAAACGATAGAGCAGCAATCATTATCCTAAAAAAAAAAAAAAAAAAGATCTTGTAAGAAGTTTATAATTGCCACAATAGAAGGAAGTCCAAAATAAAGA